>LGRX02024938.1:0-36532 GCA_001247695.2 Cymbomonas tetramitiformis | reverse complement strand
AAAGGAACATAGTTTATGGGAGGCAAGCTTATGCTAGACCTTAGTAAGGTTGACTTGTACTAACATTATACTCAATGAATACAAGTCAATAGACTGGGTACATTCTGTTATTCTGAAATAGCAGTTCTAAGTTCTCTGCAGACCTGCCTTAACTGTAAACTTGGCGACCTGCCTACCGTTGTTAGGGCTGTTCCAGGGAGTGCGTAAGCTATCACAACAGTTAACATATTTGTGGCGATCTTGTGAAATGACATATTTTCTTTGTACAGCACACTAAGGCTGTGGGAGGCTACTCCTAACTTCTCTTAACTACACTTCAAGTTCATATCTCACTCAGGTTCATATCAACTCTCAATCAGTCAGTACATATTTCACAATATAAGCAAGGCTTTCAATATTGATTATATGCCTATATTCTTTAAGCACAGTGAACTCAGTTCAGTTTTGCAGCTCCGCGGTAAACATTTTGTCCGAACGGTCAGAAGTCTGTCGGAAGTGACCGACAGTCTTCTGACCGTCTCCTTCCGTTTTGTTGTTAACTCTGCTCATATGTACTACAGAGTACTAGTACAGTACCTCACATGTCATCGATTCGGTCCTACCGTACTCTGTACTGAGTACTGCACACTTGTACTTAGCTATTTTTCTACCTTTTATCTTACTTTTCGTATTTATCGGATTTTTCTGCCTTTTTTTTTACTTGCGTATTTATCGCTTGTGCTTCCTAGCACTCCCCAGGGCAGGTTACGTCCTCGCTGACAGATGTGCTGCGCGGTTATAAGGGTACCACCCCGACAGTCAAGGATAGGTATCGGTTGGTCCGATAATCTGATAAATCGATTTATCGGAATATCAGTATCAATTGATAGCAAATCTCAAATTATCAGAATAATTACTATTGATTAATACCTGAAGTGGGAAAATCGGAATCGATATACCCCCTTAGAAAATCGGAATCGATTGATTAGCATATTGGGTTAATCGGAATTGATCAATTATGGATTTGAATTTGAATTATCGATACATCGACATCCGATATCGATAATCGGAAACATTGATCTTGAATGGCACCAATCCCAAAAGCCTATTGGCGTTGGCACCAATACCGACCGGTGGTAAATTTCAAATTGATCAAACCCGGATAGACCCACCCCATCCAAGACTCCACTATCAATGCCTCCATGAGTTCCCGAGTATGACTATATATATATATATATAAGGCATGCAACGCACACATTTGCAAAGCTTTCAGCTTATCTGAGATCACAGTGGCAGGCTCACACGATAGCGCTCTCATCCAAAGGAAGGGTAGTCGACATCGGAACATGGGCAAACGTGGTCGTGGACTTGCGCATTCGAGAGTCAGAAGCAACAGGAGTGGTGCAACGCTGGTCGCGCAAGGAAAAGGAGCTGTGAAAAGAACCCAACAAAACCCTAGTACCCAACGAAACCCTAGTAATATTAGTTCATATCGATATCATTGATAAATCGATATGTTGGTCCCCGGCAAGTGATATTAGTATTGATCAATGTGTCATGTGTAGATTATCAAAATTGATTGATATATCGTGCTTGGCAAAATACCATATCGGAATTGATTCATTAGGCCGAGTAGAATATCGGAATCGATTGATGAAGTAGACTAGTAAGAAAAAATATCACAATTTATCGATATCTGATATCAAATAATCGGAATTGGTCGATAGCCTCCGCCCCAACCGATACCTCACCTTGCCGACAGTATGGGACTGTCAACCCAATGGTTTTATCCAGGTCCATCTCCTGTCGCCCGGCGTTTGTGCATACCAGGGCACAGGGCTGCCCCGGCAGACCCCAACGAAGCTGCGGCTCTGACACCCAGTTCGGAGGAGCGCACGAGGAGCCTACAAGTACAAACAACACAGGGCGAATATTATTATATAGGTTTCCACATGTTGCCTGGCGTTTGTACAAATCATACCGAGGCACATGGTTGCCACACCGAACTTCAACGAATCTGTGGCTATGACACCCAGTTCGGAGTAGTGCAGTGGCAACCGACAAGTGTACAAGCACTACAGGGTGAATGGATTATACAGGCTTCCGCCTGTTGCCCAGGGTTTGTCGCGATTATGAACAGCGCTGTGTCGTGGCGGGTGGCGTGGTGGCAAGGCTGCTGAGGTCTCGGGTGTGCGGGGCGGCGGTGTCGGGGTGCGCGGGTTGTGGACGGGGGAAAAGTTTTAGATATAAAGCGGAAGGTTCAGGAAACTCAGCAGACTCTTGGAAAAAGCCCTACTCTGAGAGTTTTGAAAGTGTGCAGGGTTGGATGTGCATCCCCAAAAGCCCTGACTGGCAACCTGACGAAAAGGTGCCTGGTCAGTGGGGAATCCTCAAAGAAAAGCAGCACGGAGTGGCTCAAGCTCGAAAACTTCCAGCCCTCCGGGGCAGACTGGGGGAGCTTGACTTCACAGCGAAGGCCGAGTGGACCGGTGGGCTCGACTTCTTGGGAGGCCAAGGGTCAGCGGGCAGCGGAGACCAGATTCACAGCTCGCTCGGGCTGACCGAAACGGTTAAATTCAGCACCCGAGTTGGGCCAACCAGCCCAAGTGGGGATGCCCAAAACAAGAAGCTGCAGCCGGCACTGACGTCACAGGGGTCGGCTCAGACCACGTCGGCAAAAGTAACCAGTCGGACGGTATTCGAGGATTCATGCTGTTCAGGCAGAGGTCGAGCGTGGTGAATCCACTCGGCAGTCACATGGCCAGAGAGCGTGTGAATGCACACTCAAAAACAGCAAAAAGAGGCCCGGAAAGGGGAACGGTCGTCTCGCTGACTTCTGGAAGGTCGTCAAAAGTGTTGAGTTGGGACGTCGTCGTGAGGAGCCAAGCTTAGCCGAGCGTGCTGAATTTCCATGTTTGTGCCGAATTCAGGCTAGTTGAAAAGAAAAGTTGCTGGCTGTCTCGGCGTCGCCGTACGCCTTCTCAACACTCTCAGGATGGGAATTCACAGGAGTGCGTAATATCGCGCCTCACCTGAGAATTCCCTCGAGAACTTGGCTAAGAAAAGCGGTCGTAAACGACGAAGACGGCGTCTTCGTGCGGACACGGAGAAGAAAGGCAGCAGTGGCGTTAGTGAACGAAGTTAACGCGGAGCTGCGGCACGCACACATACCGCAAACGCACGCGCATACACATGAATTCAGGGTACACTTTTGCGCGCCTGTGTATTGCTGCGAGGTGAATTCAAAAGTGCTCCGGGCTCCTCGTAGGCACAGCGGGGTCCTGCACGTCTGCCCGTTCCTTGCGAGTAAACATGTAAAGCACTCACATAACGTACGGCGCCCCGGGCTTACCTCGACTGCGTGGAGCTGCGGCCTTCAGAACTGTGGATTCGCCTTCGGTTGCGCGGGTGTGAATCTACGCCTACTAAGCGTTGGTCATCGGTGTCGACGTGCATGGACCAATGCTCCCCCAGGTGGTGGCTGGGAGCGCTGGTGGTGCCTGAGTACGAAAGCGGGGCGATGGCGTGACAGAGTGGGAAATAATGGTATAACTGTGGTGGGGAAGCGGGTATAATTGCCAAGGGGGATTTTGAGGGCGTGGCCGTGTGGGGAGTTGATGGTATAACTGAGTGAGCGAGAACGGGGTCAGCCGACTGGGGGAAAATGGTGCTGCCGAGTGGGGGAAAACGGTGATAACTGAGCGGGAAAGTGGTGCTAGATATACAGGGCCGATATATATATCTATTTGTCGTTATACCCCAATATAGGGTTTCGATATCAGAACGGTCGGATTGATAAGATAAAAGAGATAAACATATACCTGACTTTAAGTTCAGGGATTAGGTTTCGGCCTACGAGTGACGGTCACCCAGACTACTCTAGGATGAGGCAGGTGACATATTTTGGGTGTCACTGTGTCAAATCCAGCACACCACCTAGTGTGGGGACCAAACTAGGTAGCCGAAACAGGAAACAAATGCCTACCGAGAGGCAGAAAAGTCAGTGCTAGTGGGTCAGGAGGCACTGTGCTCATACTGGCCAGTCCCCCTCCCCCGAACAGGCAGTGCAGCAGCCGTGCCACTACTTTCTACTGCCGAATTCTGATACACTGAAAACCCGAAACAGAGCCCATCTTGGGGCAACCTGCACCTACAGCATCTCAAACTGAAGGCAGGTTAATCTCAATCACGTTAGCACTAGCCACTTCCACAGTGCCCGGGAGGGCCGGTACCACTGTCACAGCGCCCAGGAGAGCTGGTACCACTGTCCGTCGAATCATTCGTAGAGCAAATTGAGATAATTGAAGGAGCGCCGATGTCGCCGCAGGCAGTTACACCGGGTGCAATCGGCTCGGTCCTGTGCCGAATTGAGGAAGAAAGTTCATCCCCGTCCCCACCGTCCCAGGTGGGTGGCTCGTAGTTTGGCGATGGCGGAGCACCACCCGGCGAGGGCGGCGCAGTAATAATCGGAGCTGCCTCAGGTGGTTCCCTACATTCTGGGAAAACCAGAAGACGCGTCTTCTGAACGTCTTCTGCACGTCTTCTGAACGTCTTCTGAGACGTCTTCTGGGTCCAGAAGACACTCAAAAGACGTCCAGAAGACGTCTTCTGCGCGCATTCTAATGTCTACCATCTTCTGGTTTCCAGAAGACGTGCAGAAGATCCTCCGGGAAGACATCCAGAAGTTATCTTATGGACGTCTTCTGTATGACTTCTGTACATCTTCTGAATTCCGGAAGATGTCTTCTTGATATCTTTTAGGTGTCTTCTGTACATCTTCCCGGAAGATCTTCTGGACGTCTTCCAGAACTCAGAAGATGGTAGACATTAGAAGTCGCGTAGAAGACGTCTTCTAGATGTCTTCTGGAACCCGGAAGACGTCTAGAAGACATCTTCCGGAATTCAGAAGATGTACAGAAGTCATGCAGAAAACGTTCAGAAGATATCTTCTGAATGCCTTCTGCATGTCTAATAAATTTCAACATTCGTATACGCATTCGCGAGGAATATTTTTAGGCTGAAATAAGCTTGCAAGAAGGATGAGTGCAAACAAGATGTATGGCATAATACACTTCTCGCCATCCTTAACAAACATATTCTCAACGTTTGATACACGACAAGAGATGATTTATTTGTGTGGAAGGCTAAGATGCTTTGGAGACTAAAATTGCTTTAACAATATTACTTTTCAATCAAGAACCTAATCATAAGGAGGGCCACACATATTATTATCCTAACTAGCTAAGTGTCTAGAACTACTTCACATTCATGTTCTAAACAACTAGTTTAATTACCTAGAAACGATGTTCATCTAACATGCACACATGGCATAGGTCTTGGACCACGCAAAAACATGGGTTTTCCACTCGCTCGTTTTTAACCGATCTGAAAAACAACGCACACCAAAATACAAACACTTAGTAGAGTGAAAACACACAATGAATACAAGCACAAATTCCTAGGAAGGGTAAGGTAAGTACCTTTACTCTTCTAGTTGTGGGCGATGGGCTGAAAATGCGCTTTTCCCACTTGCTCATTTTCAGCCAATCTGAAAAACAAAGCGCAACTCAAAACCAAAGGTTAGTAAAGCGGAAAAACACAATGCATAAAGGCAGTATTTTCTAGGTGTGACACTAGGGGATGATAGAGCAAATACCTTTATTTGTGGTGTTGAGGTTGGGCTGAAAATTTACCTTTTGGACTAGGTCATTTTCAGCCGATCTGAAAAACAAAGCGCAACGCAAAACCAAAGTTTAGTAAAGCGCAAAATAGTACGAGACGAAATACAAGATTACCGAAGGAAAACAAAAAGGCCTAGTGGTGTGAGTTGGAATCGAACCAACATCATCTCGTCCAAAGGACGAGCGAGAACACATGTCTCGTTCACACCTCAATTAGACGCTAAGCACGCCGAAGTGCGCGTAAAAAAACCAAGGCACGAAAAGCACCCGCAATCACTATTGAAGTATTGCGTTGTGCAACGTTTTTCCGTTAGACGAACTATTTTAAAAGGACCACTTCACCCAGCAGCAGTCCGCGGAAAACGAGGCTGCGGTGGAATTGAGTTGGATGCAGGTGTAAAAGTGGTATAGATGCAAATTTCACTTCAACGTTAAATAAAATTCAAACTCGAACGGTCATGTCGATGTGCGGTGCGGTGCTCGTGCTCACTCCCCTGCGCTGGGCCTGACGATGCGATGCGATGCGATGCGATGCTAATGCTAGCTGACGATGACGCCTGACCACGACCGCGACCACATCCACACGCCAGCGCCACACCTGACACCAGCGCAGCGCAGCGCTGGCAGATTTTCCGGGTTTGCTATCCGCGGTATCGTGCAGTCATCACGTCTCACGCGACTCACTGCGCGCGTGATCGACTGTTCGACCGTTGCTAGGAGGGATGGTGCTCTAAAACAAGAGCAGTTTCTTCTACCAAATTCGTCGGCCGTTTTAACTTAGTAACTTGGTGTCACGTTTGCCCCTCTCCCGAACAAACCACTTGTTTTTTTGCACTTCTACCTACACCACACAATTATGCCCAGTATTGCACCTTATATGTTTTTTTTGTTTTTTCGCGATTTTTAAAGCTTTTTCAAAAAAAAAAAAAACAAAAAAAACAAAAAGACATACGGAAGACCCCCCAGATATCTTCTGTGCATCTTGTTACCCTCCAGAGATGTCTTTGAGGAAGACGTGTCTTCTGGAAATCTGATACTTGTAGAAGTTCCACCAAACGTCTTAACACCCCTCTTCGGGGCGTCTTCCTCATTTTTTGGACGATCTTCTACGCGTCTTCTAATGTCTACCTAGCGCCTAGGTAGACATTAGAAGACGCGTAGAAGATCGTCAAAAAAAATGAGGAAGACGCCCCGAAGAGGGGTGTTAAGACGTTTGGTGGAACTTCTACAAGTATCAGATTTCCAGAAGACACGTCTTCCTCAAAGACATCTCTAAGACAACCGGAAGATGTACAGAAGATATCTGGGGTATCTTCCGCAAGCACAGTCAAGAAGACGTCCGGAAGATGTCGAAAAAATGTCTTCCGCGTGTCTTCTGTGTGTCTTCTGTGTGTCTTCTGTGTGTCTTCCGCGTGTCTTCCGCACCTCTTCTGGGTTCAGGAAGACGTATATTCCCCGAAGGTGTCTGGAAGATGTACAGAAGGTATCTGGGGTATCTTCCGCAAGCACAGTCAAGAAGACGTCCGGAAGATGTCGGGAGATGTCTTCCGCGTGTCTTCTGAGCAACTTCTGAACGTCTTCTGAGTGTTTGTCTTCAGGATGCCCTCCGCACTACCTTGGCCAAGTGTCCTTTGTATAGGAGATAGAATGGCAAGTAAACGTGCCGCGCATCTCCAAAAGGGGGAAGCGCCCCCAAAGACCAAAATGTCGTCCTTCAAACGAGCGATGCTCACTAAACCCCCCCCCGAATCCGCGGCGGAGGTCTTCCGTCAATCCAAGCCGGAGGTCTTGAAGGGGAAGATGGCAGCGGTGCACGATTGGTTGTCTACGGTGTCGCCATCCCGCGAGTTGGACCATGAGATGACGGCATGGCTCGGGGAATCCGTCTACATTCATGAGCATTCCCCTGCAACAAGGTGCTTGCTTGTCTCCATAACCCACATGCATCTATCATGCACATTTATGCAGTTTGGAATGCATACAACCGAAGATGTGTCGAGCATCTTCTGCGCAACTTCCGGACGTCTTCCACGTGTCTTCTATGAATTCACCATCACAATGTTTTCGCAGGGCTGAAGATCATGAGGACGCGGTTCGTATTTGCGTGCCGCGTCAAAGCAACCGGCCACCTTTCGGCTTAGCTGAGCCCACTAATGTGCTTTTCTCGGTTCAAGAGTTTTTTGGCTATGTGCAAGCAATTTCAGACTTGCATGAACCGGGCTTTAAGGAGCATACGTGGGAGGACATTTTCTCCGATCCATTGGACTTGGCCGATGATCCGGGCACGGTGCACTTTCGACAACATAAGTGGCTGCTTGAGCCTCCCATTGGCGTCAACCTCCGAGGAATGGTGTTGAAGATACGGGATGCAATCGCATCGGGCGAACCATATCATCGTCCTCCGGAGCTTGTGAGTGATGGGGATAGGCGGATGAATCCGCAAAGGCTTTCACCTTCACCTCCGGCCCCGATGGATGAAGTTGTGGACATGACCTATACCGAAGTCCATGAGCCCGAGGACCCTCCCCCGGAGATGCCAACACGAAGGTGCGAACCGGTTGCCACGGCATGCCCGTATCTCCATGAAAGATGTATGCCTGCACGCTCCATCGGAAGTCGTTCCGAACACGTTCCGAGCGTCTTCTGCGCATCTTCCGGGCTCATGGACTTCGGTAAATCTAACGTAGAGCAAAATGACAATATCAGAATCTGAAATCAAGCATTCCAAAACTGAAATCTGAAATCCACCGTAGAGCAAAATCAGCCAAAACTGAAAATCGGAAATCTAATGTGGAGCAAAATGACACATATAAAAATCTGAAATTGGTTTGTAAAATCTGAAATCAAGCATTCAAAAAACTGAAACCTGAAATCTAACGTAGAGCAAAATCAGCCAAAATTGAAATTTGGAAAATCTAACATAGAGCAAAATGACAAATGCAAAAGTCTGAAATGGAGCATTCCAAAAACTGAAAACTGACATCCAACATAGAGCCAAATTAGCCAAAACTGAAAATCGGAAATCTAACGTAGAGCAAAATGACAAATGTAAAAAATCTGAAATCAAGCATTCCAAAAAACTGAAATCAGAAAACTAACGTAGATCAAAATTAGCTGAGATTGAAATTTTGGAAATCTAACGTAGAGCAAAATGGCATATGTAAAATTGCATATGCGCCGCTGGATGGATGTGCCGCTGCATATGCACGGTAGCGACCCCAAGGTCTGGCTGGGGAGACCATTCACGGAGAATGAAGCGGCACTCGTCGAAGGGCCTCCTCGCGTGTGTCAATCTTTCGGCTCGGTCGTGGTTCGAGGAGTTTGCTATCGCACGGCAGCTCAAGACAAGACGAAGAAAACTTGTCAACGTTACTTCCGAGCCTTTTTCTCTGGAGAAACATCAAAGGCCCGAGGAAATCGAGACTGACCGGTGCGTCCGTGCATTACGTTTTGGTGAATGTGCGCAGAATATGTACCGAATGTCTGCTGCGTGTCTTCTCGACGTCTTCGGGGATTCTTACTATAGAGTATTGTGGCTCCAACTCGCAGGTACGCCATGGTAGATAGCATCTACAAGGTCGACTTGGCCGCGAAAGAGTACATTCTTGTGAAGGCAAAGTGGTTCCCTGAATTCAACCAAGCGACGACAAAACGGTTTGCCAAGCTAAACTCGAAGTACGGGCCGGACAATACCGCAAAGGTGGTGTACACATACCGACATACGACCCGGATGACCCCGAGACACCTTGGGACACTACTGATCCATTCATCCTGGCGGCTCAAATTGAGCACCAAGTTGTAATCAAGAAACACCCTGTGATGAAGACGGCGGTGGTATTTGATTTAAAGGCTGACTTTTTCGAGTGCATCGACGATGATGGTTCACGACCGAAAGGTGCAAGACGCGAGAGGCGATCATGATAATACGCCGGGCATCGTACTTAGTGGTCTCGGTATGTTGAATAGATGCAATCGTACATGTATGTGTAGATAGACCTATCAATTAACTTAGCCGTATATCATGTATCATAGCAACAGAGCATGATGACAACCCTGAAGTTGTTAGGAAGATACCTGGAATGTCTTCCGTATGTCTTCCGTGCGCCTTCTGAATGTTTTCTGCGATTACGCGACTAGTGTACGTGTGGTATGAAGTAGCTATGTGGCCAAATTGCATAATCATTGAATCATCACATATGTGTCGATAACACATGTCAGAATGTATTCTGGCCCAGAAGACATTCGGAACATCTTCCGGGTATCTTCCGGGAAGACTGCCCTTTGCATGTCTTCCGGGAAGATGTCTTCCGAAATCCGGAAGACATTCAGCACATCTTCGGCGCGTCTTCCCCGAAGAGTGTCTTCTGGTTTCCAGAAGACGTTCCACTCAGAAGACGTCTTCTGGAAACCAGAAGACATCATTTCTACGAAGACGTCTATAAGACGTTCAGAAGACGTCTTCTAGACGTCTTCTGATTTCCCCAGAATGTAGGGGTTGCGGGGGGCCTAGGAGCCACGTCCACCCGTACCCGTACGTAGTACGGTACCAGCCGTGGTACCAGCCCTCCGGCTGCCAGTAGAGATCCGGCGGGATGGCCGTGGGCGTCAGCTCACCAGCACCACCGACCCCGTCGCCGATGCGCCCTGTCGCCGAAGATGTTGGCGCGGGGCAATCATTTGAAGGCGCGGCAGTTGCACAAATAACAAGCATTAGGCAGACTGCGAGAGACATGAGGGCAGAGTACCCAAAGCCCAACGGCGGTCTGCCGCAGCCAAGAGCCCGCCGCGGCGGCGGATCACCCTCGTCGTCATCCTCGGACTCTCCCTCAGTCACCGAAACTGAATCAACGGGTGCCACGGGCCCCATGCAATGCATCGCGAGAGGCGGGTTAGGGTCAGTGAGTTTAAGCCGCACCGCAAACTTGTCCATGAAGGACGTGTCTGGCTCGTGGGCGTGCAGCGCGCTGACGGGGTACATGCCCTCGTCGGACACCACCGATTGCGGAGCGGCAGGCGGTGCCGGCGGTGGCGGCATGTCCAGAGCGTCGCCCGGGATCTTGTCGTGGACTTGGAAGGTGTTGACGTGCATGGCACCACCAACCGCGCAGACCCCGAGGCGGGTGTCAGCGGGTTGGCAGCACTCCAGATACTCGTCGATGGCGTGAGTCTCAACGGTGTCGTCCACACAGAAGGAGGCGGCAGAGAGATCCTCGAGCATCACGGGCTTGCCGCCCGCCAAGAAGCATAGCGCGTCGAAACGGTCGGTGTCGTTGTTGTCGATGGCGTGCTGGAAGGCAGCGGCGTAGAAGTCGCCCTCCACCTCCCGAACCGCGAAAGAATGCGCCCCAGCAGCTGTCTTCTCCGCACGCGGACCGCCGTGCGGGCAGTCGCGGTGCCAATGCCTAGCCTGTGCTGACGTACACGTCGAGTGCTGGCAAAGCGGGATCGCCTGTCCAGTCCCACGATGAAACGCGACAAGCTTCGAATTCCCCTGCGAGTAATTCCCCTCCGGGAGCGGAGAGGCTGCGAAGCGGTACTTCAACCCTGTGCGTGGGTTGTGAGGCTTCTCCGCGCGGGGAGTGAAGCCTTTCCCGTTGACCTTGTCGGAGAGAACGCGCACCTCCTTGCGTAACGCGAGGAGGATCTCCATCACGCCGGCGTCCGCGGAAGTGTGTCCGCTCGGCGGGTCGCCAAACCTCGCAGGCAACATGTGGCTGCCAACCGCAGCCGACTTCGGCGAAGCCGTGCCAGCCCGCACGTGAGCCGCATGACACTCGCGGGCCCACTGCTGAACGGTCAACAGGGACACCGCCGCCCGCTGGTCGTGCAGCAGGAGCCTCGACACCACAGGCCTGTAGTAGTCGGCGTCCATGGCCTGAATGAACTGCCCTTTGACGTCGTCCTCGTCCAGGGTGTTCTTGCGCTTCGCGGCGGCGCGCGCGGCGTTGAAGTCCATGATCGAGTCGTTGGGGTCCATGCCGTAGCCCAGTTCAACTGCCAGCAAGTCCGACGTCCCCTGAAAGGGTGCGTCGGCATGAAGCAGCTTACGCGCAAACTCGAGCAGAACACGTTTCCCATCCGCGGGAAACGTCTGAGCAGAGCTCTCCAACCAGTCCGAAGCTGGACTGGAAGGATGCACGAGGAGCTCAAGGGTGGAGAAGAGGAGCTGATTGCTCTCCTCTCGCACCGTGATGCCGGCGTCGTCGAGTATAAAGAGGTCGCCCAGCTGCTCGTCCTCGGCCACGAAAGCCTCGCGAAGAGCAGCCACCATGCGGGTAAAGATGACGTGCACGTTCTTCTCGTTGCCATGGAAGCGCTCGTCCTTCAAGCCGAAGCACTTCTTGGCGACAAATTTGGCGGCCTTCTCGTCGTGCCTGGTGCGGATCAGAGTACGGACAGCTGCCACGAATGCCGCAAGTGGTCCAGACGCTGGAGGGACGGTCGCCGTCGGAGTCCCTGGAGTGGCCGCATGTCGAGCAGCAGCTTGGTCGAAAATAGTCGCTAGGTTCCTCCTCCGCAGAGGAGCGCTCGAAGTAGATCTGGTGGCAACCATGATGAAATGACAGTAGGGGTGGAGCAAGCGGGTGTGACCGGGAAGCGGTCGCGGTGGTGGCGGCCAAGAGGTGGTGGTCGTCGAGAGCGTAAACTTGCGGATAAGGACGAAGAACTCGATGAAGTCGTGTGGACTTAAAGGATTCCCGGGTACCGCAAACGGTGTGATATCGACCGGAAGTACGGCAAAATCCAGCCAACGTAAAATCAACTCGTAAAATGCCCAAGTGCACCGTCCGCGAAGCCGCTCAATCAACCAAGCTGCCTAGGCCATACCACTGAACCGCGTGTGCCTCCCTAGCGACCGCTCACTCCATCCCAAGCGTCGGCGTTTAGCCACTCATAGTAGAAGCAGTGTAAAAGCGATGGTGCGAACCAAAACCTGCTAGATATACAGGGCCGATATATATATCTATTTGTCGTTATACCCCAATATAGGGTTTCGATATCAGAACGGTCGGATTGATAAGATAAAAGAGATAAACATATACCTGACTTTAAGTTCAGGGATTAGGTTTCGGCCTACGAGTGACGGTCACCCAGACTACTCTAGGATGAGGCAGGCGACATATTTTGGGTGTCACTGTGCCAAATCCAGCAAGTGGGTATAATTGCCTGAGGGGTGACAGGGATGTGGCGGAGCTGGGACAGCGGGGGGGGGGGAGACGGAAGCGCCTTTTTTGTGTCGCGAGGTGTATTTTTTTTGTCGTGTCGCAAACAGATCCGATTATACACAACATTATACACCGACGGTTCGCAGCTTTTTCAAAAAAAAGCTGCAAGGCCCTGCGTTTCCCTTATAGGAGCGAAACAGGTTTTCCTGGAAAAAGTGACATCGACGCACACGATACTACCAGAACTGTCCACCTTTGGGGCCCTTTTTTACGGAAACAGTGTGATTTCCCTGTCAGATCGGGAGTAACCGCCCATATATAATTATATTGCAGTCCACACCGGTCACCTTAAGATGGCAAGCAGGAGAGTTATACAAATCGGTGGAGCATTGCCGCCAATCAGAGACGCATAGAATATTCCTGGGCGTAGTATCGAATTATGGATATTCATGCGGAAGTTATCAGCGCGACAGATTTCAGATGGCGTATAAAAGAGATTTCCGACTGATCGCCAATCAGAGGAGCCATGAGATTAGATAAACTCCATGAATATGGGTCACACGCGAAATACCATAAGCTGACTGTGCACGTACAAGGAGCACGTTTTTTTGTATAATTATAGAAGGCGCACGTGCTACAGATTTCAGGGTGTTTTACATGAGATGTTTTGGACTGATCGCCCATAACCGCCAATAAGAAGTGCGAGCGCCTGAGATAGGCACCATGAATATGGGACGACAAGGGAAAGGGATCACACGACAAAAACGAGATGGTTTGCAGACGATGGATAAGCCAATCAGCGACGCGATCAGCTTCGATTTATATATTGGTAAATTAAAAAACTGCACCACAAAAAGCCCTTAAGTGTGGCTCCCTCGCGACAAATGCGATGCGACAGGTTCCAGACTTTCGCAACATGCTGACATGGCATGGGTTTGCGACACGACAAAAAAAAGTCACCTGGCAGACATGCTGACATGGCATGGGTTTGCGACGAAGATTACAGTGTCACAGTTGAATGACACACCCGAAACACTGTGTCTGTCATCAACTTTCATTCTGAATTTTCGCTACCTTCATCCAGACATGAGACCCACGCGGGCCGCGGCTGGCTGATTTCACATATCAGATATTCACTCACACGTTAACTCATTAAGCTTTCGTTTTGCGGCGCACCTGACACCGTTGCCTGCTGTGTCCCGTTTTGTTCTGCTGAATGTATCGTGCATACTAACTATTTCCCGGTTAAATCCCATCATCCTTGCTGAGTAGCGTTTCCTTGTTTTACAAGTCACGTTCGTTGTTGCGCTTTGTCCGATGCCGCCAGCAACATTCGGTTGCTGGCGCCCCTTGCATGTCTTCGTAGAGGGCAATCTTGTAGCGAGGCTGACTGACGGGCTGTACTGCTGCCCGACGGATTTGTTGTTGTTACAAGCCCTCACTGACTGATATTCTTCAGGAATTTGCTATTTGTTTTCAAGCGCCTGTTTTGTGTTCGTTCTGCGTGTTTTTTTTTCGAGGGCGATATCTGCACAGATTGTGCAGCGTGGGTTCGAGTCCCACCACTCTCACTGACTTTGCTCTCTGTAATTTTGCAGGATATCCGGTCACTTTTTCCTGTTTCGCCGCATTCCTGAATGCCTGTTTCGCATTCCTGACTGCCTGTTTCGCATTCCCGAATGCCTGTTTCGCGTGTGTGCTGTTTCTCGTTTCGTGTGCGGTTGGTTTGTCGTTCATCTTATTTCTGACATGTTTGCGTTTACCGTGTGCAGGTATTTCAACTATTTCATGCTCGTTGGCGATACGCATGTTGCTGTGTGGAATTTGTGAAGAGTGTAGTTTGAGCTATTTTGCTTATTGTCTTCGAATGTTTGTATGCCTGCGTGTTTTTATGATGTTTGCAATATCTTATCACTTGGTTCTGACGTTTTAGCGTTCGCTTTGTGCAGGTATTTCAGTTTTACTTTTATCGCTGGCGAAATGCATGTTGCGGTGCCCAGCAACCTGCTTATCTTTTAGATTTTAGATTTTAGAAGTCAATCGTTTACAGGATTTGTTTTGTTCATACCTGACTTCACATTCGAAATAGTATGCACTGCACATTTATTGTAAAGATGTATAAGCATAGTTATGTAATGAATATAGAGTAGACAATCGAGCATGCTTTGCTAACGTGAGCACATTCTCCTACCAATTGTTAGTTAGTTTGCATATGTTTCTTCCGTAAACTGTAATATTTTGTTTACAGTCCATAATCTGCTGTATAATTTCCGTAAATTATCTGTCCGTAAATATCAGTCTTCTTTGTGTCGCTGCGACAATAATGAGCCCCCTACTCATTATTGTCGCACTGCGACAATAATGAGTCCCGTACTCACTTTTGTCGCTCCAGAATATAATTGCTGTGTCGCATGGTGCGACAAAAATGAAGTGCTACCGGGGGAGACCTGGCTGGGCCGTTAGTAAACCCCCCCGACCCTGTGGTTGGCGTGTCCATAGTTGTGACAGTTCACATATGCATACCGATTCCAGGCGCATGACCACCACACTTACCTTCAACGAAGTCATGGCTCGACGCCCAGCTTCGAGTAGCGCATGGTGGCTCACAAGGTGCACACGACAAAACACATTTTCGCGCCGTGGTACCGAGCGTTGGCCAATTAAGGCAACAAAGAGTTCCCATCCGGGGTCCCCCGCCCACCAACGTATAACCGCCGGGATCACCTCAATACTACCGACACTATACAAAGACGGATACATACAGTGATACTGAACCTTGACATGACGTTGTCCATGGTTGAAGTTAGAGCACCCATAATTTAGTCACTCCAACAAATTTCCACGAGCTATTCATCAATCACGGTGAGGCAAAGGGGGGGGTGGAGAGTTGATGGCGGATGAGCATGGGAGTGCAAGCGAACTTAAAGTAAGACAAAATATATCGTATGCAAGTTGTATACAAGGCGGTGGGTCAGTTGAAGTCGATTTAGTCCGCCAACGAGGTGTCGCAGCCGAAACCCTAGCTTGCGGTGGTAGGCGGCCGAAATCGATCGGGAAAGTTCGGGGATAGATTCTAGGTTGTCGAGTATGGCAGTGCCGTATGCTGGAGTTGACATTCAGTCCGAGCTCAGTCATCAGAGTTGTCATCACCGACCCGTCATGACCGCTGTCATCACCGACCCGACCTGACCGCTGTCATCACCGACCCGACCTGACCGCTGTCATCACCGATACGGCTCGACACCTCTGACTACCTCACTGACCTGATTGTCACCTCCTCTGATCGAGTTCGGTTGTCACATGAGACAGAGCACACACTAGCTCATTTCGCATCACACTCAGCATACTAGAACTATATATTATATCTTCTGTATGTTGAGAGAGATTCTGAGTGCGAAACCCTGAGCGTTGCAGTGCTTCCTGTTTGACCTGTCTTGACTGACTGGGTCTTCTCGCAGGTTTGGCCCCACCACCGGCCTAAGGCTAGGAGCCGATTATGGTCGGCTAAACGCTTAGGAAGCGCCAAGAGGGCGCGCCATCAAGGGATCATGGAAGTAAAGTAGGCAAGTAGTGGTGAGTGAGAGGAATCGTACGTTCCGTTTCAGCGTTTAAATTAGTTAGGAAAATCCTGGGACGGCCTGATCAACCGTAGGGACCCTGACAATCTCGCGCGAGTACTTTTAAAATCGCGGGACTGAACGAAGAGCTCCTCCACGCCATCACCACTGACTGCTAACTGTGTTGTTTTGCATCACAGGCTTTCTTCCCCCTTCCCTTTTTGGCACCCTCTTGGTGCTCCTGTTGTGAAATTTGATTGCTTGCTTGCTTATTATCCTGCTAGGGATTGCTAGTGTTGTCTTGCTTGTAGTTCTTTCTTTTAGATTTCGAGATGTCTTCTACTCCGTTCGCCACACCGCCAGTTTTGCCGCGACGCTTGCTGACACACCCCCCAGGGGCGAGGAAACGGCAACTTAAATTTGGAGCTCTGAACGGCACACCAACTCCAGCGGATGCTCCGGACACGTCAGATTTATCAGTGTGCAACAACCTCGCATGGGAGTTGTTGCGCAAACCCGCGGAGTTTGATGCTCTACTCAGCGTCATCAAAGGGAAGTGCGTCGAGCCTGGAGAGTCTGCGAAGACCTGGAAGTTCACTAGCAGCGAGAAGAATTCTCGTTTGCTTTTGGACATCCTGGTCGAGCAACTCGATTCCAGACTCACGCTCGTTCACCCTAAGATGGCGTTGATGTTCGATTTGCAAAACCACGGTTTGGAGGTTCCGAAAAAGGCGAACCTCCTGCTGTTGGAATTGCTCCAGTCACTTTGCGCAGGAGACGCCTTGCGTGTCCTGCGCAAGGCTGACAGACTCTTCCCAGGGGATGGGAAGATCGCGCTTGTTCATCTCGTGAGGCACGTTGTGCCCGATCACGAGGAGTTCAGCGCTGCGGACTTCCTATTCGCTGGTGACAGAGTTGACTTGAGAGCTGGCCAGGACCCAGCGGATTACATCGACGTGTTCCAAACTTCTCTGGACACCGTTGAGTCCGACTTGGGTCCTGGGTGCACCGTGACCATCTCCGAGAAGGCACGGATCGCATTGTTTCTCCGTAGGATCTGTCCCGTCTTTTATAAGGCGGTGCATGATGCCTACACAGAGGAGAAGCTCGACGCTGACTCCTCGCTTTCCTTGCTGACCTGCTTCCGTGAGACACGGGCAGTGCACAGGAACGCGGGGACGAAACTCAAGTCTCCACTAACAGCCGCTTTCTACAATGATGCAGGTTCGCATCACGGCGGAAGCCGTGGTGCACATGGCCGCAGGGGAGTCTCTGACCGCACCCCTTCCCGTCAGTACATTCCGCCTCGTCGCACTAACCCTTTTAAGGGATTTGGCTCTGGTTACCGTGCAGGAGTCTTTCCCCGTAAGGGTGGTAAGACGGGCGGTAAGGGGAAGCAGAAATCCGGCAAAGGCAAGGGCAAGGGCAAGTCTCGTGTCGTCTTTGATCGGCAGACCCAGCAGTTCCGAGGGGAATGCTGGACCTGTGGGTCAAAGGGACACAGGGCTGCCGACTGCCCGAAGCTGATGTCGGCTCATGCTTTCCACCTCGACCCGAAGCTGCTTGCGGAGCATGCTCGGACGGAGATCCTAGCCGCCCAGTTTCAGACTGCCTACGAGGAGTCTGAACAGGCACTAGAGTCTTTTTGTCTGCTGCACGGCACCCCAGCAGTTGTCGGGTACCAGGAGGACTCGTGCTCTGACAGTGAGAGTGAGGAGAGTTCTCACTCCGCTAGTCAGGAGCACGGGAACTCCGATGAGTCTGACGACGATGGGGACTGGGACGGCCTCTCCGAGGCTCAACAACAGGAGTGGGACCGTCTCCAGGAACATGCGGAGGCCAAATTCCAGAAGTTCTGTGCCCAGTCCGAGAAGGTCTCGCTGTCACTCGGAAGAGTGCACTTCGGGATGTTCCGGACCGGCACAGAACAGAAGGCTTGTGACCCCTTTCCCACTCCCCCCTACTTGCTGCCTGACATCCCTGCCTCTGCACCTGTCCCTGCACAGCATGATGCACCTCTCGAGGTGTCACAGCACTCACCACAGTCCACGGCTGCGGTGGTGCTCGCCTGTTGCAGAGAGTACCATTCCGGTCAGACACAGCAGACACCGCACGGGTCAGCTCTTGTGGATCATGCTCCACAGGACCGAGCAGACTCGTCGGTGGTGTCTGCTAGACTGTTTGCAGCACAGTGTGAGTCACTATCCTCACCCGTTCACCACACGCACACCGTCCCTGCACTCACAGAGACTTGTTCTCTGTTTGCAGGAATGACGGTGGTGCAGGGTGACAGTGAGGACAGTGACATGTACACAGCACCGGCACCCACCGAGCACTCTTCCCCACACCACACTCACAGTGCATCTTTGTTGAGGGAGGGGTCACGGAGCAGTGCGGTGCCCCCGCCTGCTTCCCCCCTGTCTGCTCCAGGGAAATCCTTGGAGCAGGTTCACTGGGAGCGGGTGTGGGAGGAGGACTACAGGTCCCCTACCGTTTGCCACGGTAACCTTTTGCCATCAAAGAGTTCACTAGGAGCTAGGGGTGTAGCCCCTCTGGTGACGCCCCCGCCACCTGGCCCTCCTGACTTGTTGCTGTCTGATGCAGGCTCTGCCGTGTCGGTGTCCCCACCAGCCAGTGAGCACCGGGTGCACACTGGGGGCACTGACACGGCCCCAAACTTTAACTCAATCAATCTTGGAGGTCGCCCTACAGAAGGGAGTCTCTCCCCCTCTTTCCTTCAGCAGTGTCCTCCTGTCCCCGCTCCGGTCCATGAGTCGCTTGACCTGACTGGTGACACGCACATGTCTGACACACAGGCACCACCTCCACCGCCACGGCGGGTCGGTAGAGGTGGTGTCTCTATTTTCCGGTGTGCATTCATGTCCTTTGCCCTGTTCACTTGCTTCCTGGCAAGTGCTTCGGCGGAGGCCCTCTCAGCCGCAGCACCTGTTCAGGGAGTGTGGTACGGATTGACATTGTGTCAACCGGGGGGGGAGATGGGAGGTGGGAAAAGCAGTACTGCAGTCAGTCAGTACAGTCATTCAGTCCAGTCAGTCCAGTCAGTTTGGTCTGGGGATGGTGGTTTATCAGATGGTGGCTTACCTGATGGTGGCATTGGTATCACTCCTGATTGGTCTGCCACCCGGCAGTGTTCCTCTAGTGATGGTTCTGGGTATTCCTCTGGTGATGGTTCTGGGTATTCCTCTGGTGATGGTTCTGGATATTCCTCTGGTTCAGACTGGTATTGGCAGTATGACTCTGGTCAGCACCGCCACTATGGTTCTCCTCGTGGCTCCGACGGTTCCCCACCAGACAGCTCAGCCCAGATCTGTCTCCTTCAGGCGCTTGAGAAGCGGCGCCAGAGGTACAGAGCAGTATCAGCTCTGCTCCTGACAGCCTTCCTTGGCATAGTCCTGACATGTCTCTACCAGAGTGTCTATGAGGAGTTCCTCGTCGAGGCTCACTTTGAGGCTGGTCACCACCTGTCACCGATCTCCGCTGTCTGCAGCCCTGTGACTCAGACCCCGCTCTACGGCGCCATGCAGTACGTTGGCGACACAGCCCTGGAGATGTGTACCTGGTTTGGACTATTCTGTGCACCCCCTTCAGTCATCTTCTCCCAGGACCCCATGATACATCTTTACTCTATCACCGGCTCTGACACTGATGGCATTGTCTGTGACTCCGGTGCAACCGGCAATATCACCGGGTCCAGACACAGGATCAGTGACCTTGATACCAGCAGGACCATATCATTCAGTACAGTCATGACTGGACCCGCTTCACGGACTGACGGCACCGGCACACTGAGACTGATCGGCAGAGACATACTGACTGGTGACATTGATGAGTATAGCATTCCTGGCTGCCATTTCAAACACGGCGCCAAAACCCTCCTGTCAACTCGAGTTATGCTCCGGGAGGGTTTCTCATCACCTGACTTCATCAGTATGACATATACCCATCTTGACTCTGGCCGGATATACTCTATCATTGATGATGGCACAGACTATCTTTGGGCAGAGCCAGAGTCAGCAGATGTCAGCTTTCAGGCCTTTCAAGGCAATAAGAAGAGGCACAGATCAGGGGACCCATCCGACTTGATGTGGCCCAACAGTCAGTACAGTACCTGGGCTACTACTCATGGTTCTCCTACGGCTACGGCCAAGCTGGGGGAACCAGCCTTTGATGTCTCTATGTTCGGCGACTCTCTCCCAGTCGGAGAGGGCAACAATCATCCTGCTCTTCAGCACTATCACAGTCAGAACAGTATATTCTCCGTCCAGCTGACTGGTTATCACTTTTATGCTAATCCGCCATTCACTATATCTATTCTGGACCGCCTTTTCACTAAAGGCAATGCTGACTTTCCACTGGACCCTCATAATACTGTATATTTCTGGATAGTTCCCTATATGCCATCCCACAGGATCTGGCATAAGACCTGTACTATGGAGGTATTACACATCTGGCCTACTGGTACTACGGGGTTATTCAGCTACCTTGAGCGACACACCTACACCTCCACACACCCTCTCACCCCAGCTGGTTCTGACGGTGGACATGGTCGGGTCTTCATCGATGGCACACCCTTTCCCATCTGCATCCTCTACCGAGACCGCCACACCCCGATCAGGGTCAGTCCTCCCCTTGAGCTGCATGATGCCCTCGGGCATGCCTCGATGACCCGTATCCTCCGTCTCTATGACATGCCAGGGGTAGACTTGGGCAGACCACAGTGTTCCAGAGCAGCTCTTGCTTCACTTACCACCTGCTCTCAGTGGTGTGCAGTCTGTGCTACGACGGGCCTCAAACAAAAATCAGCCCCGAGCAGAGACCGCCTCCGTACCAGTCAGCAGCAGCCAGCCCGGAAATGGGCCTCAGACATGACAGGCCCCATCTCACCCAGTGGCTATAATGGGCACAGATACCGTATCCACTTCATTGACATCTCCACCAGATACCTATTTGTGTTCACCGTTGCCTCTAAGGCAGACTACTATGTATGTCTCCTGAGATTCATTGCTTATACCAGATCCCTCTCCTATGGCATTGATGAGCTGTTCCTGTCCACCTCTACAGTCTCAGACACTGAGATGGTGCTGAGGACTGATTGTGCACCTGAGATGGCAGATGCCAAATGCCGGGCAGCTTACCAGCAGCATGGCATTGTCCACCAGACCTCTTCTCCCACAGTCCATACGGACAATCCTTATGCGGAGAATGTCACTGGCATCCTGTCCCGTATGATCCGATCCATCCTGACAGCCTCTGGACTTGACCTCAGCTACTGGCCGCTTGCGGCTAAGCATGGTGCCTTGTTGTGGTCCATTACACCACACAAGGAAGTGGTGACTGTTACCCCTATCCACACTATGACAGGTCATCACTTTCAGTACCGTCGTCTCTGTGCATTTGGTGCACACTGCTATGTGGTTATGGACAGTCAGCAGAGGAACAGCAGACAGCCAGGCATCTCATCAAAACTTCAGAACAGATCATGGGCAGGCCGCATGGTTGGTATCTCTATGGGCTCTAATGCCTACAAGATCCTAGACACCTCCGACGGCACAGTACATCTTGTGGGCAAGCCACACTGGATACCTACCTATGAGCACCTGGGCAGATCCATGTCAGCATTCCCAGACACTATGGCAGCTGACAGGGAGGCTGATGCTACCTTTATCAGGCCATCTCCCTTCTCAGAGACACTCGACTGTACCTATGCCCAGATCATTGAGATCAGCTCATACTACTGCACTTCCGACCGACAGTCTTACGGCTGTGTGCTTCTTTCTGTTCCGTCGAGGGACAATACCTGGACTGACGTGGTTCATTATGTCAAGTCCACACCCGACGGCACACACTACAGACACCTGCTGGTGTATGTCGCACACTATAGGAAGACCGTCTCGGTCAATGAGCACTATCCGATCTGGACAGCTGTCAGAGCCCGAGAGAGCCGCAGACATCCTTCATATGGCGCTATCATCATCTCTACCGACAGAGGCAGCAGCACACCTTATGGTGTAATATTCGAGCCTACTCCAGAGTCTACCTATGGTTGGCATATGGACCTTCCCGCTACCCTCGTCAGCTTTCCGTCCACTCATGCCGCCGCCTTCCTTCCCTTCTCCGATGATCCCAGCAGAGATGTCCGCCCCGAGTACATTCCGCAGCAGTACACCTCAGCTGACAGCTTCATCAGATCAGGACCCAGAGACTTGGTGGTGCACATGTTCAATATTTCTGCACCCCAGCTCAAACCAGTCCACGGTGTCAAGCAGGCACTTTCCACCCCAGAAGCAGTTCAGTGGCAGGAGGCTATGGATGCCGAAGTGGCTGGTCTGGCCGCCGACAATAAAATGGTCCCGGGACACCTTCCCTCGGGTACCAAAGGCCTGACCACTCTCTTTGTGTTCTCCAGACCCTTCAAACCAGACCCCTCAGCACCATCCGGCACACGGCAGATCTTCAAAACCAGACTGTGTGCCAATGGTAAACAGACATACGGCTACCTTCCGTGGGAGACCACCTGTACCACACCTCAGCTTTATGCCTTCAGACTGGCCTTCATCTTCGGCAGCATCTTCAGTCTGAAGATGAGCCACTTCGATGTCTCCCAGGCCTTTATGAACGCTAAGCTGGATGTTCCAGTATGGGTATCATTTCCGGCTGGTTACACCTATCAGGGGTTCGGTGGTGCTTTACTGCACTATGCACTGTATGGCCTTAAGGTGGCTGGTGCTTCCTGGCAGAGACTGGTTAAGGTTTTCATGCTCAGCTTTATGTTCGGCGAGGTGACATTCAGGCAGTCCTCTCATGATGACTGCATATATTTCATCTACACTGATTTGGTTAAGGCCATGTGTGTTGTCTATGTGGATGACTTCATTCTGGTCGCCAGTACAGAGCTTGAGGATGCCTTCTGGGCAGCTTTCAGAGCCAGGTTTCTGGCTAAGCATCTCGGAGAGGTCACATCGGTTCTCCAGATGCGGGTCAGGCAGGATCAGGCTGGTATCTACCTTTGCCAGTCCAGACAGATCAAGGACTTAATGGCCAACAACAACATTACAGCTCATTCCTTCAGAACACCTATGGACCCGAAGCTCATCATCAAGAAACCAGCAGATCCAGACTTATCCCTTGTCCCCAGTTACAGATCCATCCTCGGCTCACTGCTATGGCTGGCCCGTGGCTCACGACCTGACTGCTACTATCCCGTAATCTATCTGACTCAGTTTGTATCATGCCCTTCTGAGGAGTCTATGAAGGCTCTGATCAGAATTGCGCAGTACATGGACAGCACGGCTCATTACTCTCTGGCATTTTACTACCCCGAGACTCCGGTCAAGGTCATCACCATGTTCTGTTATTCAGATGCTGACCTGGCTAGGGACTTAGAGAATGATGCCCGGTCTTATTCTGGCTCCGTGATATTCCTGGCTGGTATGATACTGCAGTGGCATTCAGGGAGGCAGACCATCACTGAGGTCTCCTCCACAGGGTCAGAGTATGTTGCAGCCAGTACAGCAGCACAGCGGTTGGTATCACTGATGTTCATGCTCACTGAGATATTTGGTTCTATTACTCACCGTATTGATTCCCAGCAGCCCCTTGATTCCGATCTTGACCATGCTATTCAGTACCTTGACAGAGCAGCCACAGATATTCACTTTGACATGCCCTCTCTTCAGACTACCTCAGTGCTCAGGCGTCTGCTTGACAAACAAAACAAGCCAGCAGACGGTCTGACCTCAGTCCGCCCAAACTCTCCTACAATTCCTGATGAACTCAGTACAGATGAAATCACTCCCCTCAAGTTCCAGAACAACAGAAACAGAGAATACATCAGTACAGCCTCAGCTCAACCCCGCCTGGAGTTACCTATTCCTCTACTGCTGGATAATGATGCATGCAGATCTATTGTCGAGCATCACCTCCTCTCCGAGAAGGTGAAGCATGTGATTATCAGATTTCATGTCCTCCGAGACTTTGTCAGATTGAACTGGATTCGGTGTGCCAGAGTCCCATCACCTCGGAACCTGGCAGACCCTTACACCAAGCCAGTTCCTCCAGTCAAGGACATGCATCCATACTTCATTCAGATGTTCCAGCAATATATGGCCATGGGTAAGGCTCAGGCTGCAGTTATTCAGAAATGATTTACTGGTATTCAGAAAGCAGCAGCATGATCTGACTGTGAGTACCTTGATTTCCTGTTTTCCTGTTTTGGGTTGTTTGTGTAGCTGACTGTGCTTTGCAGGTACTGGCCTATATTCAAAAATTACTTATGGCTGGTTACTTTATGTTAGCTACTGTTTTCCTTAGAAATGAATCACTGTATTAGATAGAAAATGATGTGCACTCATTGATAGATTGTGTATATGGACATTGTATTCCGAGCTCACTCTATGGTATTAGCTACACTGCATTAGTCATGGTATCCTTACAGTGTCTGTTCCGACCGTGAGCGCCACCGCTGCTGTCAGTCATGATCTCTCTCTTCATTCTCCCTCTGCAGTAAGTCTTTCCGGTGACGGGCGGATCTGGACCTGCTTCGGCACTCCTTATCCTAACCCTGACGAAGCACCCCGGATAGCTTGCAGCCACGGTGTGTGGACCTCCAGAGATATGACATATCACTATCCCCCGACAGCAGGGTGGCACTAGGAACAGATTACTGCCCGTGTCAGGACGTTGGGTCTACGGACCAGCTTTTCGGGGTTTTCAGCCCTGACACGGTGTGACTGCAGTTCCACCATTTCCATCATCTTTCTGGATTTTGGTTCTGGCACTGGATTAGTGGCATGTATCTTGGTTTGATTGGTTATTGGTCTGACCACCTCACTCGAGGTGGTGTGCTGGAGTTGACATTCAGTCCGAGCTCAGTCATCAGAGTTGTCATCGCCGACCCGTCATGACCGCTGTCATCACCGACCCGACCTGACCGCTGTCATCACCGATACGGCTCGACACCTCTGACTACCTCACTGACCTGATTGTCACCTCCTCTGATCGAGTTCGGTTGTCACATGAGACAGAGCACACACTAGCTCATTTCGCATCACACTCAGCATACTAGAACTATATATTATATCTTCTGTATGTTGAGAGAGATTCTGAGTGCGAAACCCTGAGCGTTGCAGTGCTTCCTGTTTGACCTGTCTGACTGACTGGGTCTTCTCGCACCATGTCCGCACCGAGTTCGCCGAAGGTAGTGCCCAGAGCAAGGCAGGTACACTTCTGCAAGTACTTTCTTAAGTTTTCTTAAGTTTTCTTAAGTTTTCTTAAGTTTTCTTAAGTTTTCTTAAGTTTTCGATATAAACCCAGACTATGCATATTTAAATCGGGGCAGTTAGCTACAGTAATCACCCACCTGTAAGAAAACAGAGAAATCCAGGTCAGTCAGCTTTTCTCATCGAGCGGTACTGCCGCCGCCAGCTGTCAGCGTCATAAGAGAACGCTGGTGATAGTGGACCCGATCTCGTGAGCCAGCCAGCGAATTCCATAACCATCCACGTGGACACCTTCCCTAGCCAGCCCGTTCATTTTCCGAGAAAATGGACCCTGAGAGCCGTGCGCAGCTTAAAGAATTAAAGCAAGATTTTGATGACGATATTATATCTGAAACAGACTATCAGGAACTTAAAGGCATCATTCTAGGTGCAGTGAAGTCTAACGTCCGCAATAGGAATGTAGCCCTCCCAGATCCCACACCTCGGCCGTCCGAGCCTCCACAATCGTGTGCCACAGTCGTAACACCAGCGATTCAGGAGGTTCCAGATCTTTGTGATATTTCCGAGAATAACACTCTCGACAAAACATACCGAAACCCGACAGATCCTACGCAACCTACCGCTATCGCAGCTCCTACGCAACCTATCGCAGCTCACACTGCAATCCCACACATGTTCGTTTTGAGAAATACTGAGCGTATCATTACGTTAGATAGCTCAAAATGTCGGTCTCGGTGCCCTCTATTAGGCTATCAACATTACGGCTCGGATAGATAAGTATGGCGTGAGATATGACCAAAATGGTAAATCGAAGTTTCGTGCGAAACATAATCATGAAAACCATCAAATATACCATATTTGCCAATTTTCCCAGCAAAATTTTTCTTATTTTAAGAAATGCCTCTCCAGCTAGGCAGCCAGCGGCCATTTTCCTTATTTCAGGCCATCTCATAAGTCGGAAAATCCAGCCAGCTTTTCTCATCGAGTTGGGTACCCCCCCCCCGAAACGCTGGCTGTTTCCTTAACGTCGAGTTTCCTTAAATGTGAGTGATTACTGTATTGGCCGACAGTATACTTAAGAATTATACTTAAGAGAACTTAAGAAAATGTAAGTACGTGGAAGCTTCTTGGTAGGAGGATATTGTCCACATGGCAAAACCCGGTTTAACCCTATAACTTCCATACCCAATGCCACTTAAGGAAACTTAAGAAAACTGAAGAATCTTATCCAAATGTAAGCACGTGATTGGCTGGAATGTAGGAGATATGCACACGTGTAAGAAAGCTATATGCTGGATATTTAAAGATTGTATACACATGCATGCACGTAATTGGCTGTTAAGAAGACACGTGTAGGCAGGACAATGCTTCCCATCGTACAGATATTTACAACTGTAACATTGTGACTGGTTCCATATTTAGGGTCTAAACCCTGAACCCTAAAACCCTTCAATCAAGCAGTCAGCAGCTGGGTACGTACACTACTATGGGATGCTACCCATTCCATCCAGCTTCCAACTATCTATCTATCTATCTATCTATCTATCTATCTATCTATCTATCTATCTATCTATCTAGTATGACCCACGTGGCTTGGTGACATACACGTGCGGAGTGACAGGCGAATGATTCTGCTGCCGTAGATAGATCTGCAGCACCGTTGGGAACGTCGGGGACTGCTCGCTGTTGCAGTTGAGAGAAGGCCTGGAAGCTGCGCATCTATCCCACCCCAGATTCTCAGTAACTTACACCCCTTGCCGCTTGTGACTTTTTCGAGCAGCCTATGAGAAAATGGCACGTACGACACCACAGGAAATTTCACATTCTTATTACCTGAACGAAGCGCGGAAGGGGATCAATGAATGCCTTGGATCTCACGCAGCAGGTGCACCGCATGGTAGAGGTTGTCGCCCGTGTCTTTATGGAAAAATAATTAATATAGAATAAGTTTTCATAATTTTAGAATAACCCGTTTTCATCGTTAATTTAGAATAAGTTTTCTTGATGTCATCCGGCTATGACCGGTGGTCCTTTTCACGACCCGTGTTCAAATAATGTGCACACAGGTCAAACGCTCTCGTTCCCGCTTGCCATCATGAGGAAGCCTCCGAAAAGCTTTAAGAAGGTTTGTCTCACTTGTGATAATGGTGGGCGCCGTTGTAATAGGCACTCACGGCGTGTTCTGCTTGAAAATAAGGCCCCTGTACTTCTTCTATATCCTAAACCCTTTGACTTGCCTTTTACCGCTGCACGCGACCGGCAAGCATCTTTGAAACTTCCGAGTTTCAAAGATGCGTTTTGTATTTTGGGTGCACCCTAATTTTACAAAACGGCCGAGCGCTTCCCGTTTGTGCGGGATATTCGCATTTATTCCATGGAATATTTCATATGGATTAACACACATGAGCACGAAGGCATCGGCCACGCATCTTTGAAACTAACGAGTTTCAAAGATGCGTTTTTTGTCATTTGGGTGGGCATACCCAAATAACAAATCAGCCGAGCGCTTCCCGTTGGCGTGGGGTATCCAACGCTTGAATATTGAATATTCATTGTAATATGAGTTAGCAAGCGAGGTTGCAAAGGCATCGGGACAGAATCTACGAAACTGTCCTATGCCTTTGCCTTTGGGTTTGGGTTCGAACGTGATACCCAAACCCAAAGATGCCAAACAGCCGAGGGCTTCCCGTGCGTCCTAGAGCACGAAACTTGGCACGAATACTGCCATGGTACATATATTTAAGTTACCAGAAGCTCAAGGCTTCAAGTTACTTGTGCGCGA
Source organism: Cymbomonas tetramitiformis (assembly GCA_001247695.2). NCBI lineage: Eukaryota > Viridiplantae > Chlorophyta > Pyramimonadophyceae > Pyramimonadales > Pyramimonadaceae > Cymbomonas > Cymbomonas tetramitiformis. Next base: position 8,128 of record LGRX02024938.1, on the reverse strand, counting down.
AACGCGCAATCTATTTCTAAGGCAGATGCTTTGGGTTTGGGTTCGAACGTGACACCCAAACCCAAAGATGCCAAACAGCCGAGGGCTTCCCGTGCGTCCTAACGCACGAAACTTGGCACGAATACTACCATGGTGCATATATTTAAGTTACCAGAAGCTCAAGGCTTCAAGTTACTTGTGCGCGAAACGCGCAATATATTTCTAAGGCAGATGTTTTGGGTTTGGGTTCGAACGTGACACCCAAACCCAAAGATGCCAAACAGCCGAGGGCTTCCCGTGCGTCCTAACGCACGAAACTTGGCACGAATACTGCCATGGTACATATATTTAAGTTACCAGAAGCTCAAGGCTTCAAGTTACTTGTGCGCGAAACGCGCAATGTATTTCTAAGGCAGATGTTTTGGGTTTGGGTTCGAACGTGACACCCAAACCCAAAGATGCCAAACAGCCGAGGGCTTCCCGTGCGTCCTAGAGCACGAAACTTGGCACGAATACTGCCAAGATACATATATTTAAGTTACCAGAAGCTCAAGGCTTCAAGTTACTTGTGCGCGAAACGCGCAATATATTTCTAAGGCAGATGTTTTGGGTTTGGGTTCGAACGTGACACCCAAACCCAAAGATGCCAAACAGCCGAGGGCTTCCCGTGCGTCCTAACGCACGAAACTTGGCACGAATACTACCATGGTACATATATTTAAGTAACCAGAAGCTCAAGGCTTCAAGTTACTTGTGCGCGAAACGCGCAATGTATTTCTAAGGCAGATGTTTTGGGTTTGGGTTCGAACGAGACACCCAAACCCAAAGATGCCAAACAGCCGAGGGCTTCCCGTGCGTCCTAACGCACGAAACTTGGCACGAATACTACCATGGTACATATCTTTCAGTAACTTGAAGCTCAAGGCTTCAAGTTACTTGTGCGCGAAACGCGCAATTTATTTCTAAGGCAGATTTTGGGTTTGGGTTCGAACGTGACACCCAAACCCAAAGATGCCAAACAGCCGAGGGCTTCCCGTACGTCCTAGAGCACGAAACTTGGCACACATACTGCCAAGATACATATCTTTCAGTAACTTGAAGCTCAAGGCTTCAAGTTACTTACTTTTTTTCAAGCAGAACACGCCGTGAGTGTCTATTGTGGCAAAGATGGCAAATAATAAAAGTCATTATGCGCACAAAGTCGTGCTTCACGGCCGTGACTTTTAGATTCACGGCCGTGAATCTTTCCGAATGGAACCAAAAACCGTTCGATTTTAATCGAACGGTTTTTGGTTCCATTCGGACATATGGACATCACGGCATCGGCAAGACAACCCTTCAGTGTAATATTTCGCATGGCATGGCGCTGGCGATAGCTCAACAGGTACAGTGACACAGCGTCATGGATGCATGCACCGGTCATAGCCGGATGACATAAAGAAAACTTATTCTAAATTAACGATGAAAATGGGTTATTCTAAAATTACGAAAAAATATTCTAAATTAAATAGCCTACCTGTCTTTATTCTTTGTTTCAACGAATAATGCCTTCGTTCCGATGAGCGCGCATGGCAGTAGCAGCTCTACGTAATCATTTCTGGCGAGCACAGTGATTCCTTGGTTCTCCATAATTATATGCATCTTCTACCTGACGGTACGCTCGCAAACTGGCCAAACGGCACACCGTATGCTGGCTCTCGGTGTCTATCACCAGGTAGTATGCAAGGACCTTCGCATATGGGAATTCTGATAGGGAGTCCAGCCCAGTCGGGAGCAAGTTCCCGAAGCCAGTGTCCGAGATGGAAACGTGGTAGGAGACTCGCTTCTCCGCCCTCGTGTACAAGGAAGACGTGAATTCCTCCAGATTCAGGGACATCCACAAGTACACAATGATATCGCACGTGCATAATGCCTGTGGCCCTGTGCGCCCTGCTGCTGGGGGTGCAGCATGCCAACCAAATGCTGCAGTTGTGCTAAGCAGCTTGCGAGGACGGGTGCGTCGTGAGCTACGCGCCTGCCGGTACCCATGAAATAGCAAGGAGATGTCTTAGCCTCCGCGGCTGGGTCCACAAGCCCAACCGAGACCGCTGCTTGGCCGGGGTAAAGCTCGTTGGCTAACTCCGGTAGGGAGCGCATTGTTGGATGCAAGCTTACATATGCCTCCAGGGCGAGCTTCTCGCACGTCCCATTCATGATGGCCTCCACAGGCTTGTTCTTGACGTGAGAGTCTTTCACGATTCCTTTCGCCCGCTGAATACCTCGTTCCACCCAGAACTCCATGGCCGCACCCACATCCCCTAGATAGTATTCTTGCCGGAACAGGTGCACCACCGCCAGACGCATGTTGAATGTAAGCATCTTCGCCGGGCCCTTATCTTCCATGATCGCGGCGTGCTCCCACAAATGCTCCTTTGCCACCTCCCGCGCCCGCCGTACCTCCGTCTCCGTGAGGGGGCTATCTGCTGTTACCATCCCTCGCGTGTAATGCAACACCGCCCGCCGCAGGTGTTGTCAGGCAGCCTCCATGACCATGTTCCAATGGACCAGCAGATCGCCAAACACCAAGGTGAGTAGTATACCACGAAATTCAGGAAATCCTCCATGGTCCACATACCTGCCCCCCAACACCCCTCCCCGGGTACGATTTACACAAACTAACACAACAGCACACGCACTCCCCATAACGACAAACACCATTGCGCTTGTTCATGGATAGGTCAGGCACAGCCGCACCCTCACGTACCCTGCACATGTCGCGAGTCATTTCAGATAAGCGATGTGATGAGCTTCGCTGCTATCATCAGTGCGTTTGAGCCTCTTTCTAAAATAATGAGCAGGGGAGACCGAACGTGTACGCACCCAAGTACTTCACCACGCAATGGTACGGGCGGCCTATGTCGTGAGGCGGTTGGATGAGGGCTGCCCGGCTTTGGATCTCAAACACACTATTCGATGAAAATGACATTATTATATGTCATTTTTTGATTTATATATATTTCATAACATAAATCAGGGTTTAGTGATATTTATGCGCGAAATAGGGATACATAAAGGTAACAAGCTAGAAAAGTGCAGTATGCGTACAATGAAAACACCGAAATATGCATACATGTGTCATTCTTTATTCAAATGTTTACGAGCAGAGTACTTTTCACCCTATACCGTCGAGGCATGACTGATACTATCAGTCAGGGCGGTCGACAAATCCTGCTAATTTATTCAGCATTATCTTCTGGCTCATCTTCATCTAACTCTTCTTCCTCAGAATCGACAGTGGTTGCTTCCTTCCCCTTCCTCGTCGGTTCACTCTTCTGTTTTGGCTTCGTCTCGGCATCCTGATCGGGCTCGGCGTTGAAATTGGTCAGCCGTTGCTGCGCAGAACTGACCATGTACTGGTCGTGGTCGAAGCCGATCGCGTTCATACCACACCTCATGGCGGCCATGGACGTCGAGCCGACGCCGCAGCAAGCGTCGAGAATCCAGTTGAGTGGATGGCCCTTATCATCCACCTTGCCCGGATTGTCACCGAGCATGTGGCACTGGATCAGCTCCATCCGTCCGACGGGGCAGATTTTGCTCATGTGCGTGTTGCCCCGTACACCTGCAGGCGCCGGTAGTTCCGCCATGCTCTTGGAGGAGCGCGCCCTTCGCGGAACGCCGCGCCTTTGCACTGAAGATGCCTTCTTCCTGGTGGCTTTAAAGGCGGCCTTAAGCGCCTCGGACGAGTCCTTGCGTTTTTTCAGGTCGGCCGTCCAGCGCTTGTTCAGCTTGTCACGGGCGGAAGTCTCGTAGTGGTTGGCATGCTTGACAGGCAGAAGATTGAATCCAGGCATATGTACCGTAAGGAACACAGACTTCGCAGTCATCAACACGGGCTTCCCCGTTTCCTTGTGCACTCGGGCGACATGCGCGACGAGGGGGGTGATGTCCATCTCCTGCACTTGTGGAAGCAGGTCTTGCCGCTGGCGTTGCATGTTCTCAAGGCCGCTTTCCTCCCCGAAGAAGATCTGGCTTAGCTTGCGCCTCTTGACTGCGAACCATTCAATATCACGTCACCAACTACACACAGGGCCCGGCTAGTGAAAACGACAACGAAGACTGGACGCACGGGCCGACTTACTTGCTATATTGTTCTCCACCTGCAGCTCATACGCGTTCTTATGCTGCGTGTTTAGCCGAGGGCTGGTACGCACAGGTACCGAGTCGCTCTCTGGAACTGCAAACCATTCAATATCACGTCACCACCTACACACGGTGCCAGGCTAGTGAAAACGACAACGGAAACTGGACCCACGGGCCGACTTACTTGCTATATTGTTCTCCACCTGCAGGTCATTCGCGTTCTCATGCTGCCTCTTTAGCCGAGGGCTGGTACGCACAGGTGCCGAGTCGCTCCCTGGAACGTCTTCTGGTGCTGCTTGTGAAGCCACGGATTGCTCCCCGTTGATTCGTTGGCCTCTTGCGCGCGCGGCACGTAGGAGCCTCGTGCGCTGCATTCTAGCGCTGGTTCGCGGAGTCATCTCTGCCCCGGGCGCCTGTGCGCCGGACACTGCTGCCCCCCTACCTCCCATGCAGATGTGCACCCCCCGGTTCTCCTGCCGCATCAGCCACCGTTGGCGTGCCGCACTGCGTGGTAGGGCTTGTTGGCGGGGTCGACACCTCCGTCCTCGGTGCCATGGGCTCCGCCCGCGCCCCACCTGCCGCAATGGGGGGGGGTGACTGGTAAGCGCTTCAGCGCGTGTCAGTGGAATCACGAGATGGGGCCTCTTCGACGCCAGCGCCTGAAGGTTGAAGCTTTTGCACGCTGCCAAATCATCCGCTTGAAACTGAGCCATCGTCATTCCCTTTTGCTGCATTATGCCGGCCCGGCGATTGTATAAACGAGCGTTCACTTTTCTCGTCGCCTCTTTCTGCGTCAGCGTTGGGTAAATGGTGGTGACCTTTTCCACGATCATCCCATGCCGTATCCTCGCTCGGGGGTCCCGCTTGAACGCCTTGCTGAGGTGCATTATGAGTCCGGCCTCGATATCGAAGCCCGGTGGAGAAGCCACGATGTAGGGTTCAATTTCGTATTGAACCTCGGAGGCCTTCCTGGTCCTCGTGACCTTTGCTGCGTTCTGCACATTCCCCGGACAGCACAAACCACATAACAATCAACCACATAACTAACATAACAACCACATAACCACATAAAAACCACATAACAAACTGGGCTTAACACCCCCCTCCCTTCGGTATGCGCACGCGCCCGCTAGGCTCTCCAAAGAGGTGGTCCGCCACTCGAGGCGGAAAGGCGGTTACAAAGGAACGCAATACCCGTTTATTTACTTTTACGTATAGTTTACATCTAGGGGGCTGCGCCACGCCCTTCCCTAGCGCACTCGCTACTATCGATGCAGACTGCTTATTTCTGACATTGCTCTACTGCTTAGATGAGTTTGCCACGCTGCTTTGCAGCATCACTCTACCGCTGCGATGGGAGCTGCTCGATTCCAACTCTATCTGAACAGCAGCGCCTCTTGCCTGCACAGGACAACAACCAGTATATTAGGATTTGTAAGGTTTTGTATACAAGGACACGCGCACGCCACTCCTAACCCACCGGCTGTAATCGATCACGCAAATGTCGATTGCAGAAAGCGATTGTTGATGAGATCCAAAGCAGTACCTGATTAGATAGTCGCCCCTGACGGATAGAACTGCTTCTTCGATTTCTTCCCTGGCGCATCATTGGACTTCGTCGCGCGTTTTCCCTTGAGCAATCTCTCTATTTCATCGTTTTCGTCTTTCGCCGCTTTCTCCGTGAGGATCCGCATGAACTGGCCAGGGTAAGTTACCTATCTCTGGTCATCTGCCGGAAGGCTGGGGTCGTGCAACGGAAACGACAGCATATGCAGGATCCGGATGGGTTCGTTGCTCGCCAGTGGTTCTTCAGGGGGCGGGCAGAAGTACTGCATACTGAAGGGCGCATGACAACCCTTGGGGACCCTATGAGTTTAATGGGGAAATGTACCGTGATTCGCAGCATATGACGTACGTGCAAAATCATCACGAAACACTTAGGCAACACGGAGCGCCTGATTTGGAAACCAAGCTTCTGATGTGGATGTTAATCAAATCGTCCAACCAATTCTACACTGCACGCTTCGATGAGGTCATGAAGAGCATGTTGAAAGCAAAACGATGGAAGCGCGTTGATTCCAAGGAAGGAAGGGCTACGGACCGGAGTGTGAATAAGCCATCGCAGGATAGCATGCATACTTACAAGACTCTTGTGGATTGCGCTGGTGAGTTAGTCCTCACAAGTATTTTTTTGTAAGTTGCAGGATTTCAAGTGCTAACGAGAGTTATGTTTGCTATGCAGCCACGCGTATGATCTTGTGCTACATTCACTCCTTGCCGGAAGACTACATCAAGGTTCGAGATGCCGCTCGCTGTGGGGCTACGTTCACGAGTCCGAAGCTTTATGGCCCTGCCTACACTGAGGCCCCCGTGAAGGATCCCACATGGTTTGTGGAGACGTTGGGCATTATGCATACGAAAAGGGGTTTTGAGGAAAACTGCCTGAATTTGCTATGGGTGATCCAAGCAGCAGCTGGGTCTCAGATTAATTTGGCCCCTGCAGTACTGGCAGCGTCGCGGATGATGGAAGCCAAAAAAATGCCAGCTATCATTCACGAGATCGCCGCGTTCAGTGCGAAGGTGACCCCGTTGATACACGGCCTTTGGGATTCATGCCTTGGGGATGTGAGGGCAGTTGGTATATCCACTGAGAAGTGTGACAATCGTATACGATTGTCAAGCTCTGGCGTTACCTTGACATAGAGTCTGCTCTGTCTCTGAGTTCGAATACTGATTCTGATGCGTATTACAGGCTGTTTGGGAATGGCTGGAACTCCCGTGTGAAAGCGTCACGCCGGGAGGGCGGGATGCCCGATGCTCTGAACCAAACGGAGATTTTCGATCCTGATTGGGACCCGAAGAGCGCCGTGATTGAATTCATGGAGCTGAAAATCGAACACAAGGACCTACATGCTGCCGAGGGAGTCCAGCATGCGGTGGACTTCAACACGTGCCATCGCGAGTTGCTGGACAAGCTTCTGACGGGATTGCTGGAATTCGGAATAAAGGTTTGAGCTGTTCAAATATTTACATTGCTATATATTAAGTATTTGCTGCGTATGTATTTCAAAGCAGACTCATAAAAGCAATGTGTTCCACAGGTTAACCAATCTCTCGCCGACAGGAATAAGGCTGCGCGCAGCAATCAAATCATGGTCAATTGGCGCAATGCAAAATCATTGCAACACACTCGCTATGAAGTGGATCTGATCTTTGTGGATGGTCCTTTTGGGCTGTTCTCGGAGATATTGGATACCTTTTCAACAGACTTCTACTCATACATGGGTGGTATTTGCATGTCGACTATGGATTACGGTGGCATAGTGATTCTATTCTTACCGGATTCGACTACCCGCAGTATGGTGACCATTAACGAAAAAACCTGCGCGATTTCCAGGCAGCAAGCTATCATCGATGCCTTCTGCGCTTCGACCAGCGGCTGGCCGCTGAAATGGACATGCCACCAAACCGTTCAATACTGGAATCGAGGCGGAGGACGCATAGGTAATAATGCGGCTGCTCCGGTCAGCGTTTTGCAACCATATGTGTTGCTGCACTTGATGGAAGATCCCTCAAAGAGTAATAAACTACCGAAGTGGGCCCCGATGCGAAGCACGGTCGGAAAGTTTGCGAACGCGTTCACGAACATCATGGTAAGAATCCTGGTATGCATTCATTTCTTGTCATGAATGAAACTCCGCTAAACAAAATTGTCAAGCAGGTGCACTAGCGCCGACACTCAGACTCGCGTGTGACAATCGTGTACGATTGTCAAGCAGGTGCTTTAGGTCCGACACACAGACTCGCGTGTGACAATCGTATACGATTGTCAAGCAGGTGCACTAGCTCCGACACCCAGACTCGCGTGTGACAATCGTATACGATTGTCAAGCAGGTGCACTAGCTCCGACACCCAGACTCACGTGTGTTGTTTGTTTATGAACAGCAGGAGGTACCGCTGCCACCTAAGGAGTATCTGAAGAAAGCAGATGGACAAAATATTCGCAGTGTTCAGAAGCCAATCCGT
>LGRX02024937.1:0-19595 GCA_001247695.2 Cymbomonas tetramitiformis | reverse complement strand
AACTACTTAGTGGAAGAAATGATGAGAAATTTTAATTTGGGTGCTCGCCGGGGGCCAAAATGGCCGTTTCTGGGGCCTGCGCAGGCCATTTTGCGTGCGCGGGGGCTAGAGGATTTCAGTTAGGTATCCGAATCGCGCGTTTGAACTTTGTGGGACCTTTCAAGGACCATCACGAACTACTTAGTGGAAGAAATGATGATAAATTTTAATTTGGTTGCTCGCCGGGGGCCAAAATGGCTGTTTCTGGGGCCTGAGCAGGCCATTTTCAGGGTTTTAGGGTTTGTGCTACATGTAGGTCAAGGATAACATCGAATTTGCAAGCAACCCATGTCCGTTGCATTCCTATGGGGTTTCGCATTATGATTGCAAGCATATTGGACCATTATAACCCATCAAAGCTTAAGTTACACAAGTGCAGCTAGGATACGTTGATGCTCCGCCTCCGGTACGTACTATCAAGTAGTCCTGCCTGCCTACTTTGCGCTTCCTCAGAGCCACTTCCACACACACTATATGATGTGAGTACGTCAAACATTTTCTGCTATTGTCTACAAAGTACTCCGTGCATGTGCTTTCATCCCTCCATTCCAAAAATCTGCCTTCAACAACGAACTCGCCAGGGGTAGCATGCACTCCTGCCCCTGCACTCCCCCCCACACCCTGTGTGTAGTAGTCGTCTTTGATGCCGTCCGCGTCTAGCACTTGATGCACTCCACCTAGCGCCTTCACCAAATAATATTGGTGGTTCTCATCTCCCCCCGATGAGCGTGCAAAGATGCTTCCTCGTGAAACCTCCCCTTGCGCCACGTCGTGCGCCTGCTCCGCTGCACGCATCCTCGTTCGCCGCTCTTCCCCTACCGCCTCCGCCACCATCGTGAAAGGCACCCATTCATCCACATGACTCTTATAATGGCACCCTTTACTATCCGGTTGCGGGTGCTCACATTGTGCGTAGCAATAATCGCAATAACATGGACGATCACGCTTCAACCCAACCATTAGGCCAACTCCCGCCCGCACCGAGTGCAACGCCAAAGTGCCATCCACCGTCTTGAAGCCCTGGCCCGACTCGGCGACATCGCCATCCTCCACCAAAAAGAAGAACCGCTGCCCAAATGCCGAGCGCCGGTTGGATCCTTGGTCCTTCGCAAACCGCAATCTCTCCAGGCAGAATTCATACAAATCTCTTGCATTCAATATCTTTCCATACCACTTATCCGTTGTTGCCATTACCGCCAAACTAGCCTCATGCTTCACCGCAACTCCCATTGCATCTTGCTCGCCTCGTGCGTGGGATGTCTCAAAAAAGTTTCGTTGGCACGGTATGCCAAGCCCTCGTACCCATTCCATCGGGCGCCCGCTCTCCACCACATCCGCAAAGGCCGTGCCGCATTTGTTCTGCGCCGCACTCCCATCCGCCCACTCGTGAATGAATTTTGGGAGGGGCAAACCTCTTTTCTGAAAGTACTCCTTGACGATGAGTTTACGCATGTGCTGGATGGCACGGTGGCTATGGGGCATATCGTTGCCCATAAAGTACAGGTAATCCTTCACAATGATAGGATTCTCCTCCGTGGACTCCACCCCGTCCACCTCCTTTACCGCATGCCGCCATAGCACGCAGCATAGTAGCGAGGCCTGCTTCACAATCCAATGCAAGGATTGGATTGCCCGTGGAATGTTCAATGCATGGTTCTCGCTGAAGTCGAAAGAAGGAGGCAATGGCCCAAGGGCAAATTCTCCTTGCACTTGTTGAACATGTTCATCGTGTGTTGGGCCATAAAGCAATGGTATGGATATGGCTTTAAAAATGGACAGGTTTGCCCACTCACCCCGGCTAGTTCTTTCACCGCCCAGTCCCCATCTGCATCCTTCCGCACGAACTTGCCCCCGCACGAACACTTCTTGGACTCCCCCGGTACATGCCCCAGCACACACCCTTGTAACTTGGACACGAGCTCCCCTACCGGAGTCTTCTTCTGCACAAACTGTACTCGGTGTTTGTTCTTCCCGTCGTCGTCGGTTCCCACCACCGCGCTCTCGTAGGTACCCCACTCAACCTGCTGGCCGGCCTTTCCTATCTCCGCCTCGCACAGCTTCAGGTTTCGCAACCCCCGCAATCCTCGCACGACCCATCCAAGCAAGGCATAGCGTGAAACTCCGCAGGCTCTCCGTCTGCCCCCGTTGGCTTCGGGCACAACAACGACGCTACAAACTTTGACGTCGACGAGCCAACCTCGCACCGCCCGCAGACCTTGTCCGGGAACGCCTCTGTCGGCTTTCGATTGGATAGAACTGCCCTCTGCCCCCCTAGCAGAGGGCAACACGTCCTATCCTCGCACTCGCACTTAGAGTGCAATACCTCGTGCGCACGGTGGTATGCTGTCAATGCCAACCGGAAGTCCTCGTGATATCTGCAGCAGCAGGATATCGTGTCCCTCCGGGTAAGCCTGCGCACTTCCTTCGGCTTCTTCTGCTCGAAAGTCCTCAAGCCCACCTTCACATCAGGTTCCTTCTTCTTGAACCTTCTGAACACCTCCAGCTGCGTCATTTCCAGCCACTGCTTTGAGGCCTTTTCAACTCTCCCGTCTTCACGTCGAACCTGTATGACATCCCTTTTGCAGGAATGGTGGACACCCGCGTTATCCCTGGGCTGAGCCAGAAGTCCCTTATTTTCTGCAACACTTCGGCGTTCAGGGCGTCCTTTGCCTTCTTCTTCACTTCAGTCACCAAGCCCTTCAGCAGCCCGCTTCCTCGCCTTGCTGCCAGCTCAAGGCCGATACCAGCTTGCAAGTTCCGGTGCCCTAACTGCCCTGTGGTTACCACACCGACTTTTATGCCTAAAACTCCGGCGACCTCTTGCACTGTTTCTGACGCCCCTCCCCAAACGCCATCGCTGCTCCTGCCAGTTGAATGTCGCGGTCTAGTTTGCAGCGGCTGCTTGCGAGGGAGGCGAAGGCCGCACGTAAGCTGCTCACTATGCCCATACCCACGCGATCCTCTGGCGCACGCATGCCACCACGCACCGCAGTTTGAATGCCGCTGTCCAACGTTTGCACATAGTTCGCGAGCGCTCCTGGTATCAAATCGTCACGCGCGTTCTGAAATACCCCCTGCAGCTTCTTGTTCCAGTGACTTTTGCTTCCCCGCGGGATACCGATAGCAGCGGTAGCGCCCGATCCCCCTCTTCAGGGACCCGATCAGGGATATCCACTCGCAAACGCTTCCTCGCGCGAGAGTCCGCCTGACGTCGCCTTGCTGCAGCGCGCCGTTTCGCAACAGTGGATACTGGCGTCGTCCCAACTGCAGGCGACGCTATACGCGATTCCACAGCGGGCGGTATAGGGGATGCCACAGCGGGCGCCACAGCGTGCGCCACAGCGGGCGCCACAGGGTGCGCCACAGCGGGCGCCACAGGGGGCGCCACAGCGGGCGCCACAGGGGGCGCCACATCCACCCAGTACTTAGCGAAGGCTGTGATGCGTGAAGCAAGTTCCATGCCACGCTCTACATCTGCTGCATCCACCGGGTACACCTCAGGGAAATCATGCGCCTCTTTGCCAAGGCTTTGCAACAACGGCAGTAAGTCAACTAACACTCGAAGAGAAGACATTGTCCCCGCTAGCTGTTGGGTGTGGCAAAAGCCACAGGTGGGAACCTATGCAATTAGTTCCCCCCTTAAAGTCTAAATCAGTTCCATACTGCAGTAGTAGGGCGGTCCGCTGCTGTACTCTCTCTGACTTTGTTTTTAAAAAGCAGTTCCCAATTCACCCCCCTATAATCGTCCAGGCCCTCTGCTTCCATCAAGACATCCCAAGCGCAAGGTAGACAAGCGAGCGCGTACTGGTAGTCGGTAATATCGTAAAAATAGCAATCAGGTCCAAACCATACGTGCACTCTTGCTCTCCTATTGCAATAGTCGCACTTCATGATACTTGAGAGTTTAAGTCTTTCGAGTTTGCACTTTCGCGTCCGGTCTTATGCCCGTTCAGGTCTAGTTCACGCATACACGCATCACCGGCCGCGAGATCTAAGCTCCGATGTGACTGGACTGATCTCGCGGCCGGTGAAACTTTTCTTCATACACATCAGATTATGGTATAATTGCGCAGAAGATGTCACCGGCCGCGAGATCAAAGTCTCCCTATGACTGGATCGATCTCGCGGCCGGTGAAATTTTTCTTCTTACACATCAGATTGTGTATAATTGCGCAGAAGATGTCACCGGCCGCGAGATCTAAGCTCCGATGTGACTGGACCGATCTCGCGGCCGGTGAAATTTTTCTTTGTACACATCAGATTATGGTATAATGGCGCAGAAGATGTCACCGGCCGCGAGATCAAAGTCTCCCTGTGACTGGCCTGATCTCGCGGCCGGTGAAGCGCATGCGCATTTTCAAAGCTTTGCAAGTTAGCGGTTTGGCGAAAGTGCTCACAAGTTTGTCAGTTGTTTAGTAACACCTAGTTACTAAAATCTTCTATATACTTATACTCTCAATACTTATCGAGAAAAAAATGGCCAGTCGTGGAAATAAAGCGCTTTCAATAGCCTTCGGCGCGGAAGCGCAACCCAAGCGGAGCAGGCAATCTCTGTTCCCCCCTCGCCTAGGATGCGTGGTGCCCGATTGCCCGCACATTGGAAAGGCACCACTGGTCGAAGTGCAGGCGACGAAGTGCACTCTATGCCAGGGCTTTTTCACAGGGGTTGCGGCACGGAATCTCCGCAGTACAAAGGGGAATGCAAGCGCTGCGGGGACATTACCCGCGAGCACTGCCTGTTTTGCGGGAAGGGTGCAGCGCAGGGCGCTCCTGTGGGCCACGCATGCAGAATTTGTAAACGCGGGTTTCACGGCCGTTGCGCGGTTGGCCTCGGGGTGGAGATGGACGATATGGCTTCTTGCCATCGGTCCAACTGTAAAGGCCCGTTTCACGGGCTGTACAAAACTGAACCTGCGTTTTTTGACAAGCAGCCCTCCGGCTCATTGGCCTTGCCAGCACAGGAGGCAGCAGGGGAGGCGATCGCGGGAGGGGATGCTGCACAGCAGGCGGCAGGCAGGGGAGGCGATCGTGGCAGCAGGAGGGGAGGCAGCGGAGGCAGGAGCGGTCCCCATGCCTATGCTTTTCATGACGATAGGAGAAGGGGAGGCGTCAGAGGAGGAAGCACAGGAGGCAGCAGAGCAGGCAGCAGGGGAGGCGAATGCGGCAGCAGGAGGGGAGGCTGCACAAAAGCCAGCACAGCAGGCAGCAGGGGAGGCGCATGCGGCAGCAGGAGGGGAGGCTGCACAGGTGCCAGCACCTGTGCAGGCAGCAGGGGAGGCGCATGCGGCAGCAGGAGGGGAGGCTGCACAGAAGCCAGCACAGCAGGCAGCAGGGGAGGCGCTCGCGGCAGCAGGAGGGGAGGCTGCACAGGAGCCAGCACCTGTGCAGGCAGCAGGGGAGGCGATCGCGGCAGCAGGAGGGGAGGCTGCACAGGAGCCAGCACCTGTGCAGGCAGCAGGGGAGGCGATCGCGGCAGCAGGAGGGGAGGCTGCACAGGAGCCAGCACCTGTGCAGGCAGCAGGGGAGGCGATCGCGGCAGCAGGAGGGGAGGCTGCACAGGAGCCAGCACCTGTGCAGGCAGCAGGGGAGGCGAATGCGGCAGCAGGAGGGGAGGCTGCACAGAAGCCATCACAGCAGGCAGCAGGGGAGGCGCATGCGGCAGCAGGAGGGGAGGCTGCACAGGTGCCAGCAGGGGAGGCGATGAAGGCAGGACCTGCAGAGGAGCCTGGGGAGGAGGATCCTGCTTCGAGGGTACAGCCTTCCCTGCTGTACCCTCCTGATTGGCAAGCGCAGCTGGAAAGAGCCGGCTATTTCGTCGCTTATATGCAAGATGAAGCGGACCTGGACAGCCTGCACAAGGAGTTTCACAAAGGGTACCAGACGAACAAAGTGCAGCAGAACTTCATGGAGTGCAACGAGAAAGGGGTGAAGGTTCACTCGACACCGGACGGTCACCGGTTCATTGTCGACGTGGAGGAGAAGACAGGGTTGATGAATCGGTTGGAGGCGACCGTTGGGGGGGGATGTGCTGGGAAAGCTGGGGGAGGTGGATAGCAGGGACCTAGAAATGCGCTCTGGAATTATGGCACGGACATGCCTTATGACGCACCGCGGAGCGGAGCGGCAAGGGAGGCACTACGACGAGGGGGAGTACGGAGTGCTCACGGTGTACACGGAGGAGTATCAGTTTGTGGTGTACCCTGGGTCGCACAAGGTGAAGGTGGGGGAATCCCATGAGGGCAGGGGGTTGGCGGGGGTAACACTCTTCTTGAATGCGAGGAGTGTGGTGGTGTTTCATGGGAGGTTGGTGCATTGCGGGGCGGAGTTCAAGCACACGGGGTGGCCGCGCTGGTCCGTACAATTTTACATCGACTTGGTGGGAGCGAACCCGCCGGAGAACGTGACGTTTCCGGTACGGGCCTTGTCCGGTCCGCTCTCGCGGATACAGGCCTTGGACTCACGACAGCTGCTGCCTAATCCGCCGATGACAAAATATTATTTTAGAGCTTTGTATGAGGAGATGAACTACTGCGTGGCGATAAATTGTAATTCTCCCACGATCGCCTGGACCCTCCACGAGAAGGTGAGCCTGCGGAATAGTCTTCGGGGGGATATGGCGTTTGGGAGGGTGGTGACGCACGAGAAGCACCCGAGCAAGTGCTGGATTGCGGGCCCCGCGGTGAAACCTGGGAAACCGCAGAACGGGGTGGGTTGCTGGGTGTATGGGCCGTGGAGTCTGGAGGGGGCGGTGTCAGGAAAGCGTCGTTTGGTGCTGTTCCGAGTGAGCAGCCTCACGGCTAAAGGCGGGAAAAGGGTGCAAATTATGATCGAGGAGGAGGCAAGGAAGGAGGCTGCTGATCTTCTATCTGCTGGAAGCCTGCAAGTGCTTTCAGGAGGCGCACAAGGCGGACACTTTTGAGCAGGTCGCCAGCTTCAATCACCACTGGAAGAAAGAAGAAGACTTTCTGGCTGGTGAGCTGAAGCCGGTGTATGGGGGGCCAGCGGATGCTGTCCCGAAAACGGGTGCAGCGGCGGAGGCCAAGAAGGCGGCCAGAAAGCGGGAGGAGGTGGCGAGGCAGCAGGCGGCGGCGAAGGAGGCAGCCACAAAGAAGGCTGCAGCGAGCAAGAAAGCAGCAGCGGAGGCAGCCAAGGTTGCAGCGAAGAAGGCAGAGCAGGCGAAGGCAAAGGCAGCAGCGGCGGAGGCAAAGGCAGCAGCGGCGGCTGCTCAGAAGGCAACAGCAGCTGCTGCTGAGAAGGCAGCGAAGGAGGCAGCAGCTGCTGCTGCTGCTGCTCAGAAGGCAGGGAAGAAGGCCAAGGCAGGGAAGGTGGCAGGGACGAAGAGGAGTGCGGATGAGGCAGCAGCAACTACCACGAGAACCAGATCCAAGAGGCAGGTTGGTCCCCGTGCGGTTCAGGTGGGGTCGCAAGAGACCTTGCCAACACCCATTGCTACTAACAGGACGGAGGAGGCAGGGTGGGAGGAGGATATGTTTTCTCCGTTGGAGCCCCTGCATCTGTGGCAAGGCACGCCATCGGAGGAAACCGGGTCGGTGGACGGGGTGAGCGTCGGCAGGGAGGAGGGGGCGGCAGGCCTGATGGAACTGGTGTCACAGGCGGGAACTGGTCAGCCGGCTAGGGGGGAGGTGGCACCGGCGGCGAGTCAGCGGTTGCAGCAGGAGGTTGGAGACTTGAAGGCTCAGTTGGAGATTGCCGAACTGAAGCGGAAGCTGCAAGCGGTGACGCAAGCAACCCCGCCACCACCTGCCTCCCCAACAAAGACAAACACGCCACCGGTGTCCATGGCCCCCGCCGAATCTGTGGCGATGATGGATGTGCAGGCGTCTGCCGTGGCTGATGGGGGTGGTGGTGTTGGGATGCAGGCGTCAAGCCACCAGATACCTCTGCGGGCACAGGAAGGGATTGCGAACGGCTCGCAGGTGTTGTACACGCCGTCTCAGCCGTTGCAACTGACGGCACAGATAGCACCCCAGTTTGCCAACCAGCCCTTCATGCCATGGGGGTTACAGCCCCAACCGCAAGCAAGTGTCCCAGCCAACCATCACAATGTCATGGCAGGAAGCCCAAATGTTGCGGGCTGCCATGGGGGGCAACCAAGGAACTGCCCAGCTGAACATGTCCTTTGCTGATTTTTGCAATGGTTTAATGCCACCATTTGGGCGGCCTAGGTAGATAAGGCAGAGGCGCTTGTGCTGTATTTATTATATCTTTCATATAGAATATCATGAAGGGACAGATTTTCCCCCCATAATAAGGTGGGGGGCTGTCTCTTAATAATAATAATGGTACATTGTGGATGCAATTGTAATGGGAAATCCCATATGTATGCAACAAACAAGTGTGGGTTGTACATGCATGTGCTATCATTAATTCTTTATGCCATTGTGACCGAGGCACGCAAAATGGCCTGCGTAGGCCCCATAAACAACCATTTGGGCCCCCGGCGAGCACCCAAATTAAAATTTCTCATCATTTCTTCCACTAAGTAGTTCGTGATGGTCCTTGAAAGGTCCCACGAACTTCGAACGCGCGATTCGGATACCTAACTGAAATCCTATAGCCCCGCGCACGCAAAATGGCCTGCTCAGGCCCCAAAAAACAGCCATTTTGGCCCCCGGCGAGCACCCAAATTAAAATTTCTCATCATTTCTTCCACTAAGTAGTTCGTGATGGTCCTTGAAAGGTCCCACGAACTTCAAACGCGCGATTCGGATACCTAACTGAAATCCTCTAGCCCCGCGCACGCAAAATGGCCTGCTCAGGCCCCAGAAACAGCCATTTTGGCCCCCGGCGAGCACCCAAATTGAAATTTCTCATCATTTCTTCCACTAAGTTGCCCGTGATGGTCCTTGAAAGGTCCCACGAAGTTCAAACGCGTGATTTGGTCACCTAACTGAAATCCTCTAGCACCCGCGCACTCAAAATGGCCTGCTCAGGCCCCAGAAACAGCCATTTTGGCCCCCGGCGAGCACCCAAATTAAAATTTCTCATCATTTCTTCCACTAAGTAGATCGTGATGGTCCTTGAAAGGTCCCACGAACTTCAAACGCGTGATTTGGTCACCTAACTGAAATCCTCTAGCCCCCGCGCACGCAAAATGGTCCGCTCAGGCCCCAGAAACAGCCATTTTGGCCCCCGGCGAGCACCCAAAAAAAATATTCTCATCATTTCTTCCACTAAGTTGCCCGTGATGGTCCTTGAAAGGTCCCACGAACTTCAAACGCGCGATTTGGTCACCTAACTGAAATCCTCTAGCCCCCGTCCACTCAAAATGGCCCGAAAACAGCGTTTTTGCCCCCCGGCGAGCACCAAAAAAAAACCAAAAATTTTTCCTCACGGGGTCTTATTATTGCCCTAATAAGGCCTAGTAACTCTCCAAACATCATAAAACCTCCATTTAGATCGATTATGCATTTTCTTGCCGAACTTTTTGCGACGGCTCCACTACCTTGTCTGTAACCGGCGTGGATGGGCTATCACAGCACATCATGCCGTTCGTAATGTGTTGGCATATATGCTGAAGCAAGTCTTTGATCCAGCCTTTGTCATCGTGGATGATCACAATCGTCACGGGCATTCGCCTGATTGGAAGCCCGACATCACAGTGCTCAACCATAATGTACGAGGCAGCCATATCGTGATTGACGTGAGCCTTGCATTCCCTTGTTGTGCCTCGTATGTAGACCAGGCTGCTCAGGAGCCGCTGCGGGCTGCGGCGGTACATGAGCGAGCCAATAGGGAATTGTACGGACCAATCTGGCCTCACACGCTTCTGCCTTTTGCTATGGAGTCTATTGGAGGTTTGGGGAAATCGGCGCGGAATGCAAGTACACGGTTGTGTACAGCGCAGGCACGACCGATTGTTTCAGGAGGAGGAGGATGTACCGGAATATCCAAGTACACTAGATATCAGAAACTCCCGTACTCGTGTGGATAAACTGTGTAAGATAAATAAACCCTAAGCTAGATATACCCGGAACGGTCTCGGACGGTCTCGGAGTCTAGCCTACCTGTGACACAGCGTGTGTCACAGTACGAACCTACAGATCAGTCAGCAGTCCAGTGTTGGTCCTAGGGATCTGTCATAATAGGGGCCTAACCGGGACTCCCAATCAGGGCTGCCTATACAGATTTCAGCACACCACCCCAGCACTGCGGGTGGTGACTGGCTAGGAGAGTCAGAAAATGTAAAGCTGTAAGTGTTAGGGCAGGAGCCAGGGTGCCAAGGCCTAACCGCTAATCTAACTGTGCAATTCTGATACACAAATTAGAACCCTCTAGCTAGCACAAGAGCAGAAACTCACAGGCAATTAAGGTCCTGGTAAACTACTGAAAGGCTTTGTGTCAGCAAGTCAAATTGAAGATTTCAAAGGTGTCAAAGCAAAACATAAACCAGATTGAAGAAGTCTTTGAGGTCACAGGAGTTCTGCACACCACCATGTTGGTGTGCCTCCAGAGTGAGCAAGAAGTCAATCGACAGTACCAAAGTAGTCAGCGGTGGCCTCACGGAAGTCCATCCCATAGTAGGAAGTAAAGTAACCAGCTCCATAATAGTGCCCTGCACCAAGAGGACCGCTCTCATGTAAGGCCATGCCGTAGTAGAATGCCATGTCAATACCCAAATCCGCTTGAGCCAAATCCTGAAATGCTAAAAAGCTCAAAGTGTCAGGAGGCTCGGGCGGCTGAAGCTGTGGCACATCGTCAGGCAATAGGAGACCCTGAGCCGTCATCACCGGATCAAGAAAATCATTCGTAGAGAAAAATGACGGAGCCTCCCAATCGAGATCACCACCAGGCGAAGGCATCTCCGTAGCCGACCGAGCGTCGGGCACGGCTGCCACTCCCATGATCGAGATGCAAAGAACGAGGGAAAGGAGGAAAGGAATGCCCCACGGACCAACCGTGGCAGGGAAGCCCCAGGGCGGCTTCCCACAACCGTAGGTCCTCTGCTCGCCCACGGGCGGCCCGGAAACATGATTGGCCGACGGAGGCGAGCCCCGCGGCTTCAGCCGGAAGCTGCCGTCGGCAAAGTCCTCGTAGTCGTCGGTGTCGTAGCCTGTCAGGTCAGACGGGTGGACAGCGGCGTGATTCACCGTCTGCACGAAGCCTCCGAACTCACCGTGCGTCGCCTCCGTGGTGGTCACCCGCGCCGATTGAACTGGCGCGGGCTGTACATCCTCTACCTGCGAAACAGGCATAGCAGGGGCCGGCACGGCGGATGCCGATGCCGCCGCACCACCTGCCGGAACCTGCCCCTCCGGTGTGATCCCCGCCGCAGCGGCAGGGCCACACACCAGAGCCGATGCATGCTCCTCAACCGCACTCCCAGGAACAAAGGATGCGTGAGTGTAATGTACCTGCTCTTGGGCGGCCTGAACCTCAGAGGTGAGGGCATCAAGCCGCCGCAAGATGTCCTCGTCGTCGGTCCCGCCAGGAGGCGGAGGCGGTACGCTGAATCCGTAGGCCGACACGTCGATGCCGCCAATCCCGCCCGCGGAAAGCACAGCGGGGGGACCATAAGCCGAAGCCGCACGGGCGAAGGCCTCCGGTCCATCATCCGCAGCCTCCTGGAAAACCTGCACAAGTGCCAGGGTGTGAAGACCCTCCGCATCCTCCTCCTCAATAGGAATGCAGAAGGCCGCTGCCGTGGCCGACGAATGCTGGCGCCCACCAAGAGGGCAGTCGCGGTACGCGTGATGGGCGTCCCCTTTGCCCGCCTTGCGGCAACGGTGGCAAAGGGGCTTGGCCTTCATGCTGTCCCTGTCGAACCCCACAGACGGTGCCGGGTGCACACCCACCCGATGGCCTCGCGGATGCTGCTTACCGCGCGGCTGCGGCTGCTGCTGTCGCTGAGCCGCGCCCGCACGATTGCCCTTCACAAGCGCCTTCAAGGCGGCGATTTCGTCGAGAAGGACCGCGTACTCAGAAGACGTGATAAGGGCGGAGGGCCTACCGCCCGCCCCCAGTGTCTGCTTCTCACGCACTGCCGCCCCATCATCCGACTGCGCCCAGGCCTGAAAGATGGCCACGACGAGCGCCTGGAGCGAGCGGAGAGTGACCCCGCTAAGGTCACCCGCAAGCGGGTACCGCACCTTCACCGCCGCGTAGAACACGGGGTCGAGGCGGTTGTAGAGGGACAACTTACGGGTCTCGTCGGTGGGCTGCCGGTCAGGAGCGCGGTTATCCCGCACCAGACGTTGCTCACGAGCCAAGATCGGCTGCGGGTCAACGCCTGCGGGATAACGAAGCGCCGCATGCTCCTGCTGGTGGCTCTCTCGAAGGACCGTCGGCACGCTCCCCTTGATGATGTCGATGAGGGCACGACGTCCATCTCGGTCAGCCGAAGAGTCCGTACCCCGAAGCCAGGTGTCGGCCACAGAGTTGCGCTCCACGACGAGGGCCAAGACGTCATAGAGCAGTCCATTAACCTTCTCGATAACCAAAGAGGTGGGGTCGTCGAGGTCAAAGGGGGCCAAGTCCAGCCCAGCGGACTCAAACTCGGTCCGAAGCTGCACCACCAACTCGGAGAGGCGGTCGGTGTCGTCGGTACCACGATAATGATGTTTCTTGGAACCAAGGATATCCTCGCGGATACCCTTGGCCCAAGCCCGATGTAGTCTCCCCTTGTAGACCACGTCGACCGCAGCGTGTTGGTCAACGAGATGCTTCCGCAACGCGACAGCGGCGTCGGAGTTGCTGGAAGGATTAGGGGGCACCACAGGCGGGGTGCTGGCGGTTGGGGTGTCCCGAACCGCATCTATAAGCCGTATAGAGGCGTCCAAGTCGGAGTCCTTCAATAGGCGTTTACGAGCTCGTGTAGATGTCGCCATTCTTCGAAAGCCAGAGAAAAGATGATGCGCGGTAGCACGTTTGGGTGTTGTGGCGGAAATGGAGGGATGACGTAACGGCAGAACGTGCGGAGCGGCGAAAAGAGCGAAGGGCACTTGCAAATGTCGGCGTGGTCGAAGGTGTCCGGAGCACCAGCCCAAAATACGTAAACCAGCGTGATCAGGGCAGGTAAAGTAACGCAAATGAACATTGCCAATCCCAAGCAATAGCAACGCGCGGTGCCCATGACTCGAAGCCGCAAAATACGTCTACCGTAAAATCATGTCCAAATCCTAGTCGCACCCAAACGCGCAAGTGCGCACCACCTCTTCAAGCGGCTGCTTAGCCAATCATGGCCAAGATAGCAAGTGGAATGAAAACGTGGATGGGGCCACGACCTACCGGAATATCCAAGTACACTAGATATCAGAAACTCCCGTACTCGTGTGGATAAACTGTGTAAGATAAATAAACCCTAAGCTAGATATACCCGGAACGGTCTCGGACGGTCTCGGTGTCTAGCCTACCTGTGACACAGCGTGTGTCACAGTACGAACCTACAGAACAGTCAGTAGTCCAGTGTTGGTCCTAGGAATCTGTCATAGGGGCCTGCACCGGGACTCCCAGTCAGGGCTGCCTATACAGATTTCAGCAGGATGCAACATGCAGCACGCGAAACTTTTCTAGCTCGATTGGTGACAGTGGATGGTGGTTGCCGTCGTGTACGGCTCGCAGGGCTTCGGAGTTGCTTGCTGGGCTAGTCATGCTTATCAGCATGGGTGAACGCTGTGAATCTGCATGCTGTTTATCTCGCAATCTAGGTGGTAATTTCTGCATTTGGATGAGTTCGTTTGTTTGCTGTGCTTTTGACCTTTCCATTGTGAGATGCAAACCTTACAATAAAGTTTCTGATACAACTTTATATTCTGATGTGGATGCGTTTTCCCTTAACCTTACGTAAGCATAACTAGTGATTCCGCTCCGCTACAAAGTATTCATATATCTGTCTTTATTCATAACTCAATAACGACCTGATGCCATTTCACAAAATATCGATGGAATGATCTTTGTCTAGAGGAGTGACGAACTATGTTTGATTACAATTATCGTTGGCATTTCAGATATATTGCGTCTACGTGTGATAACAAACGATATACGCAAAATGTGTGTCTAGATAATGTATATTTGCACAGTAAGTTTTATACGGAACGGAGAAGGATTTCAGGTTTTGAAAACATGCATTCGGTCTAGGAAACGAACTATGTCCGGTTACAATTATTGTTGGCATTTTGGATATATTGCGTCTATGAGAACACGAAACGATATGTCAAAATGTTTGTCTACCGACGCAAGCCAATTGTGCCCTTAAAAACCTCGCGTTGAAGGGGAGGGGGGTCCCGTTATCAAGCTAGAATGCGGCATGCTCTCGGCTCCGCGCTAGCGACCTCGCGGCAGATGATTACAACTGCGAACCCAAACTGACCAGAGTCTTGCGTTTGATATTTGAAATTGTAAGGCCTGATGAGGTGCGAGTGTGCGTCCAGTCATAACACGAATGGATGAGTATTGCGACAGTTACGACACTATTTGTGAGGTAACACGCTTTTCGTAGAGAGATTGCATTTTCATCAAAACTGGATAAACTTATTCCATCTATATATAACTTAGCATATGAATATACCTTGCATAGACCACAGTGGTTGGGGGTTCGGCACGGTTCCCCTATCGGGGGCAGCCCACGTGTAGGGCCTAAACGTGCTACTGCGGCTTATTTCGACGGTTCGGTTTCGCTTAAATATGGCGATACCTGATAAGATGCTTAAGTATGGTGAGACCACATATTGCAATCACTGCCCGCTATGCCAGAAAAAAACACTGGTCAAAACTGCCCGCGGATAAGATGGGCTCTACAATTTCTCATGCGTTGGTGTCGATGGGTCCGGACTATTATAGTGAGAGTTTTCAATTGAAGCGTCTTCTCTCTTTGAATCGCAATGGCAAGTTTAATCAAACATATTTTCCGCAAGCTCCTGAGATCAGGCCTAACGCATAATCATGCAGTATGTTGAACAATCCGCTTTTGTGGGTAAGCATGTCAACAAAGTCGGAGTCGGGAGCCCCCCTCAAGGAGCAAAACGTGGGCAGCCTCTGTTATTATACTATTACTAGTATTTGTATTCGATGTGGTGGTGTTTTTAGGGTGATATAATACTATTACTAATAAGTATACGGTTTGGATTCTAGTGAGTGTATCGGACCGGGACTCGATACACTTTTATCTTGGATAGGTATGGAAGGATATGCAAGCTTAGACGCTTTGCAAAAATATTATGTGCCATTTTTAAGCACCCACGAAGTCAGGCATGTTTTTGCACAGACTCGGCTATCGTACGTATTACTAGTAACGATACGGTTTCGATTATAGGCGGTTGACGGGACCGGGACTTAATGCACATTATTTTGGATACGTATGGAAGAATATGAAAGCTTCGCTGTCGACATCGCCGCTTTGAAAAAAAGCATGTGCTATTTTTCAAGCACCCACGATGTAACACACTATTCGATGAAAATGACATTATCATATGTCATTTTTGGATTTATATATATTTCATAAAAATCAGGGTTTAGTGATATTTATGCGCGAAATAGGGATACATAAAGGCAATGCTAGAAAAGTGCAGTATGCGTACAATGAAAACACCGAAATATGCATACATGTATCATTCTTTATTCAAATGTTTACGAGCAGAGTACTTTTCACCCTATACCGTCGAGGCATGACTGATACTATCAGTCAGGGCGGTCGACAAATCCTGCTAATTTCTCTTCGGTCTCATCTTCATCTAAGTCTTCTTCATCCGACACAACAGTGGCTGCTTCCTTCCCCTTCGTCGTCGGTGCACTCTTCTGTTTTGGCTTCGTCTCGGCATCCTGATCGGGCTCGGCGTGGAAATTGATCAGCCGTTGCTGCGCAGAGCTGACCATGTACTGGTCGTGGTCGAAGCCGATCGCGTTCATACCACACCTCATGGCGGCCATGGACGTCGAGCCGACGCCGCAGCAAGCGTCGAGAATCCAGTTGAGTGGATGGCCGTTCTCATCCACCTTGCCCGGATTCTCACCGAGCATGTGGCACTGGATCAGCTCCATCAACAGTGCTAGGGGTTTCTGATGGTTATTCACGACTTTGCCGTCGCGTTTGTACATCTGTACATCTAGTGCACAACCGGGAAGCCGCGCAAGAGTGACGCGCGGCTCAGACGTTCACCGTCCCCAAAATCAAAGTTGAACATCCACTCCGGCTTTTTAGAAGACTCCCCCTGGGCATCGCTCTTTACATGGTACCCCAGGACGCCACATTCAACGTCATTGAAGCGTGCGGACTTGTTGGGGTTCATGTGCACGTTCCCCTTGTGCCAGAAGAACCGCTCCGCGCGGCCGGAGCAGTAATTGTCAATCACCTCCAGGAAATCGTTTTGTTGGACGAAACCGCAAAAGATAGCGACTGTCCATACCGGGGCGGTGGTCTTGGCGCTGAAAGACTCCAGGAACGGTTGCACCTCGCCCTTGGTCATCGCGTCGGGAGTCTTCTCCTTGTCAAGGGCGTAATTGCAGTCGATGATCGTCCCCGTGAAGGGCAGTCTCGGGATGTCCTTCAAATCGTTCATGCTGCCCTTGACGATCTTCCAACGAGGGAGCATCGGCACGTCCGTCTGATGTGTGGGCGCGTCGTCCTCCAGGCCTGCCTCTCCTGCAACCTTAGGCTGCGGCCCGTCAGTCCGCGCCTCCCGATAGAGTTTGATGTCGACTTTCACCTCGATCTGTTGCAAGCCTAGGATGTGAGCCGCGCTTGGCGCCTGCGCTGCTTTGAGATTTGCCCGCGCGTTCTCGACGTAATTGAAGATCGCGTGCGGAACTTCCCCAGACCCCCCCCGGCGCGCTCCCCCCTGAGTTGAAGGTAAGCAGCCGATCAACGACTCGATTTTCTCTTAGGAGCTCCAGTAGGGGGTGAACTCCTCCTTGAATTCGTCCCAGGTTTGCAATCCCGCCGCGGGCACCAAGTGCTTCTGCACCATGCGTTCCTTCTTGAACTGGCTTATCATCTGCCCCCCCCCTCTTTTACTGAGATCTCCTTGTTAATAATCAGGCGCAGATACGTGTCCACCTTGTCGAACTCCGCATCCCCCGCCAAGCCGCCCAATTTAATCCAGAACGTTATACCCATGGATTTGGCATTGTGGAGAAACTGAGCTTCTTCCATCAAAATGCCTGCCCCTCTAGACGAGCCCGCTCCGTGGTCCCCGCCTCCTCGTTGCACCTCGTCTTCCATCTGTAAGTTAAAAAAAACATTTTTAGCATGTCTTAAAATATAGAAAAGGATGCTTTGGGAGGGAGAACACTGTTTGAAGCAGAAGTAAAAAGTAATTTACCTGTCGGTTGGAGGTGGCCTTTTTGTCAGCTTTCTTGGAGAGTCCGCTAGCGGGCGAAGATGAGGCCTTGCGCTTGTTGGTCTTCGAAGCCAAAGGGTTTTTCATGCCCTTCAGGTCAAACTTTCTCACTTCTGCAAGTACTTTCTTAAGTTTTCTTAAGTTTTCTTAAGTTTTTCTTAAGTTTTCTTAAGTTTTCGATATAAACCCACACTATGCATATTTAAATCGGTACAGTTAGCTATTGGCCGACAGTATACTTAAGAATTATACTTAAGAGAACTTAAGAAAATGTAAGTACGTGGAAGCTTCTTGGTAGGAGGATATTGTCCACATGGCTCAAGGATAACTTGAGAAAACTTAAGAATCTTATCCAAATGTAAGCACGTGATTGGCTGGAATGTAGGAGATATGCACACGTGTAAGAAAGCTATATGCTGGATATTTAAAGATTGTATACACATGCATGCACGTAATTGGCTGTTAAGAAGACACGTGTAGGCAGGACAATGCTTCCCATCGCACAGATATTTACAAATGTAACATTGTGACTGGTTCCATATTTAGTGTTTAAACCCTAAAACCCTAAAACCCTTCAATCAAGCAGTCAGCAGCTGGGTACGTACACTACTATGGGATGCAACCCATTCCATCCAGCTTCCAGTTAACTATCTATCTATCTATCTATGTAGTATAACCCACGTGGCTTTGTGACATACACGTGCAGAGTGACAGGCGAATGATTCTGCTGCCGTAGATAGATCTGCAGCACCGTTGGGAACGTTGGGGACTGCTCGCTGTTGCAGTTGTGAGAAGGCCTGGAAGCTGCGCATCCCACCCCAGATTCTCAGTAACTTACACCCCTTGCCGCTTGTGACTTTTTCGAGCAGCCTACGAGAAAATGGCACGTACGATACCACAGGAAAGTTCACATTCTTATTACCTGAACGAAGCGCGGAAGGGGATCAATGAATGCCTTGGATCTCACGCAGCAGGTGCACCGCATGGTAGAGGTTGTCGCCCGTGTCTTTACTCTTTGTTTCAACGAATAATGCCTTCGTTCCGATGAGCGCGCATGGCAGTAGCAGCTCTACGTAATCATTTCTGGCGAGCACAGCGATTCCTTGGTTCTCCATATATGCATCTTCTACCTGACGGTACGCTCGCAAACTGGCCAAACGGCACGCCGTATGCTGGCTCTCGGTGTCTATCACCAGGTAGTATGCAAGGACCTTCGCATATGGGAATTCTGATAGGGAGTCCAGCCCAGTCGGGAGCAAGTTCCCGAAGCCAGTGTCCGAGATGGAAACGTGGTAGGAGACTCGCTTCTCCGCCCTCGTGTACAAGGAAGACGTGAATTCCTCCAGATTCAGGGACATCCTCAAGTACACAATGATATCGCACGTGCATAATGCCTGTGCGCCCTGCTGCCGGGGGTGCAGCATGCCCACCAAATGCTGCAGTTGTGCTAAGCAGCTTGCGAGGACGGGTGCGTCGTGAGCTACGCGCCTGCCGGTACCCATGAAATAGCAAGGAGATGTCTTAGCCTCCGCGGCTGGGTCCACAAGCCCAACCGAGACCGCTGCTTGGCCGGGGTAAAGCTCGTTGGCTAACTCCGGTAGGGAGCGCATTGTTGGATGCAAGCTTACATATGCATCCAGGGCGAGCTTCTCGCACGTCCCATTCATGATGGCCTCCACAGGCTTGTTCTTGACGTGAGAGTCTTTCACGATTTCTTTCGCCCGCTGAATACCTCGTTCCACCCAGAACTCCATGGCCGCACCCACATCCCCTAGATAGTATTCTTGCCGGAACAGGTGCACCACCGCCAGACGCATGTTGAATGTAAGCATCTTCGCCGGGCCCTTATCTTCCATGATCGCGGCGTGCTCCCACAAATGCTCCTTTGCCACCTCCCGCGCCCGCCGTACCTCCGTCTCCGTGAGGGGGCTATCTGCTGTTACCATCCCTCGCGTGTAATGCAACACCGCCCGCCGCAGGTGTTGTCAGGCAGCCTCCATGACCATGTTCCAATGGACCAGCAGATCGCCAAACACCAAGGTGAGTAGTATACCACGAAATTCAGGAAATCCTCCATGGTCCACATACCTGCCCCCCAACACCCCTCCCCGGGTACGATTTACACAAACTAACACAACAGCACACGCACTCCCCATAACGACAAACACCATTGCGCTTGTTCATGGATAGGTCAGGCACAGCCGCACCCTCACGTACCCTGCACATGTCGCGAGTCATTTCAGATAAGCACAACGTTTGGCG
>LGRX02024936.1:0-15816 GCA_001247695.2 Cymbomonas tetramitiformis | reverse complement strand
TACTTCACCACGCAATGGTACGGGCGGCCTATGTCGTGAGGCGGTTGGATGAGGGCTGCCCGGCTTTGGATCTCATCAACAATCGCTTTCGACAGAACCAGCTTAGGGTGCGTGTTGTTGCTCAGCTTGCCAAACCAGAGCTTGAGGCACCTCTTTACATTCCCGTAGAACACACAATGTGCGAAGGGGTGGGCATATGCGTGCATCGGGTCAAAGTACGGAATGCGCTCCAAGGCACCTCGTCCGTGTCTCCCTGTGGCGTGTGCTGGTTCGGCGCCCGATTCTGTGCTCGCCACCATCGAGGCGTGCATCTGCTTAGTGATCATTGCATCGGCATCGTCCGCCCACACCTTCTTTGACCCTTTAGAGTTGGTCCATCCTTGCTGCTCCACTTCCTTGAAATAGCCCCGGAAATACATCCCTCGCCCCCCCGGACCAACAGTTCCCTCAAACAGACTGTACGGATCGGCGCGGTAACTGCTAATTCCCATGAACCTGCCCATCGTTATCCGCATAACGGAGTCGGCATACACCATTCCCAGGATCACGGTCAGCAGGTAAGATTTCTTGAGGAACGCATCGTGCACCACAAAAGCTGCTCCGTCAACCGTCTGACCCTTACTCAGGCTGAGCATCTCGTCTTCAAAGAGCCCCCATACCACCAACGGATTAACAATCTTCTGCCGTGGCCCTTTTGTCATCCATAGGTACTTGTGAAACTTGTCACGGTGCCTCATCTGCATTCGTGCCACCCCCATTCCACCTTCCATTCCTCACAGATAGGCGATAGGATTTGGCTTCAGATTCCTGCAGAGTGCAAGTGGCGTTACCTAAAACAGAGCGCCAAACCCTTGGTTTGGAGATCTCGGTGAAAGTCCGAGATGCCACACATTTACGAGGCGCGCTTCCTCGCACTTTCCCTTCCCCTCTCTTTTCCTTCCCCTCTCCCCTTGCAAGCTTGCTACTGCCACCATAATAAGCTAATAATGCCACAAGCCACAAGCTACGCTGGATACCTGGATTAACCTGTAGCCACTCCACCATCCAGATCCACCATCTTCATACGTACCGAGTAATGAAGGTCTTCGCTTTTGACCACCCCGACACCCATGGAGTAAGACCTGCACTCCACATCCCCGCGCACGCGCTCAGCCAGTTGCATCCGCGGCGGCTGGTTGCACGACATGCTTGTGTATATATGGGGTGTGCAAGATGGTGTGGGGGGGGGTCACCCAACATCTGAGTTGAACACTTGACAGTCATCCGCCCCGGGGGAAATCACCATCACGTGGTGCTCGGCGTATTCCACATAAGGATCACCTCC
The DNA here is from genome assembly GCA_001247695.2 of Cymbomonas tetramitiformis. Lineage (NCBI taxonomy): Eukaryota > Viridiplantae > Chlorophyta > Pyramimonadophyceae > Pyramimonadales > Pyramimonadaceae > Cymbomonas > Cymbomonas tetramitiformis. Next base: position 14,492 of record LGRX02024936.1, on the reverse strand, counting down.
AACGGGGGTTTCGATCCTAGGAGCGTCCTGTAAGAGAGCGCCCTTAACGGACGCGTGGCGGTTTATGGTTCTCGCCAGTTCCGATGTCCAGAAGTCACACTGTAAGCGCGCGTCTCGGCGGGCACGGGCCTTGCAAAACTCTGGGCATTCCATCCATCTTCGGATGGTATCCTCGATCGGGAAATAATAGAACCACTCCTTCGGGCGCAACTTCTCCCCGTCCGCGGTTTCCGCAACCTCAAACCGTCTTTCCTTGCAGCGCTTTACAACGATACCCGCTTCGTCTTTCTCTAGCACCACACCGCACTCCTCCATTGGGTCCCATTTCCTTGGATCTGGCTCTCGGGGGAAATGTCGGCACCACCGCGGGCATACATGAACCGCATATGCCATGTGATCTTCTACTTGCATGTAAGTCCGCATCCTATATAGGGTGCTTGGCAAGCGACATCGGGTAAGCTCACCCATCAGCATGAGCAGGACCTTCAGAAATCGGTCAAAAGCTGGCCGTGACCAACCTTGGTCTATTCGCAACTGCATGAAGTAGTAGACCGCCTCACCAACGGTTATATCATTATCCGGATTGTCAATAAACAGCGGTTCACCTGGGCGGATGTCCCATTTCAGGTTCTCCGGCGGAGGCATTTCCACGACATTTTCTTCCTCAGGCATGTCCACGTCCTGTTCTTCCTCGGCCGTGCGCAAGAGTTCATCCATGAGACCTGCCTCCGTGGCCGTGCGCTCGTCCCACACGTCGTAGTCTGTTGGCCACGCCTGGTCGCAACCGTGGGCATGGAAGGCCTGCTTTCAAACCGTGCGTACGAACCCCATACCGCATTGTTAGTTCTTTATACACCCGTTGTGGGCTGGCAATACACTTAGCACACGAAGAATGTTGCTGTCGTACGTACCTGGACAAATATGTTTTCGTTATACTCGGTGGCATCACTTTCCAGACGTAGCTGCCCCAGTAGCCGTGCGGTCTCCGCGTCGTCAGGTCCCTCCTCGTCTGAGAAGCCATCGGCACTTGCTTTAAGAAGGTCAGGCACCTCCTCTAGGTCAAACGACATATTCTCTGGTACCGCGCTGCCATGTGAGGTCTGGTTCTCCGTTAATTGCTCGTCGGGGCCGTACAGTTCCCCAGGCATGCGCATGGCCCCAATACTGGCCGGTCACGTAGGTAGCTTCGTCACACGCCATCTCGAAGTAGCATTGCCACTTGCCGCGTTTATTGTCTTCGCCACCTTGGTGAGGCGGTCATGCTCCGCCGGAAGGCATGGCCCTCGTCCTGCAGGGAGCGCTCCGTCTCGTCGACGGACGGAGGAGTGATCGCAGACTAGTGCGGGTGCCCTTGGACTCCGATGCAATGTCCATCACGTCAGATAGGCTAAGGCCGTACGTTGCATAAAGATCCTGCAAAAATACGACGATTGTTAGTATTCCACCATGGTTGTTGGCAAACAAAGGTTGCACGCGCTGCCTCCCCCCCCCTCATCCCCACCCCGTGAACACTTGGCCAACAGGAGGACGATACTGTAGGCGCACCCGCAGCAATCATGTCGGCGAGGGAAGCTTTCAACCCGTGAGGCAAGTTGCGACAGGCAGTTGGAGCATGTACTTTGCGGGTTCTCAATATTAAAAATATTTGCATGTTTACGATGTCTAAGGGGCTGCGCCACGCCCTTCCCTAGCGCACTCCCTAGTGCGTATTGCATGTGCCCCACGTCTGCTCTCACACGACTGTCGTGTGGGTTCTATGAGTGATCGGGGTCCGCTATTTCCGTACTACGTCTCGGCGATTTATCAACACTACACCCGTTCCCAGAACGACGTGGTGCGCAGATGCTTCGGCCGCGCGTCCCCAAAGCCGCCTCGGTACTCGTCGGTTGTAAGTTCTCGGTTGTCACCGGAGCGATTTTTCCACCACACTCGGTAGTCCTCCGTGACGTATAGCTCTGGGACGCGAACCAGATTCATTTGCACCAGCTCGTCCCAGTCAAAAGTCTCCACGGAGAAGTCGTCGTGGAAAACAGAGTAATCGAAGGCTCCGACGGGATCCTCCGGTCGGTCTTCCCACGCTTTCACGCCGATGCAATGGCACCGCATCACGGGGGGGGTGCCCCAGCGCGCGCCACGCTGCTGGCGTGTCATGCTCGAAGCAATCCATGCCAACGAAGATCTCCAGGTCGCGCACTGTGCCATTTAAGTCATCAACATCCGCAGGGTATATTTCCCCGTAGTCCGCATGCGAGAAGTCCTCCAGCAGCAACTCCCCCGCCTGTGTATTCTGATTCACGTGGAGCTTCTTCTGGTCCCGAGAGGACATCCCGGTGCGCACAAGGTGGGCCTTCCGTCCGACGGGGCAGATTTTGCTCATGTGCTTGTTGCCCTGTACACGTGCAGGCGCCGGTGGTTCCGCCATGCTCTTGGAGGAGCGCGCCCTTCGCGGAACGCCACGCCTTTGCACTGAAGATGCCTTCTTCCTGGTGACTTTAAAGGCAGCCTCAAGCGCCTCGGACGATTCCTTGTGTTTTATCAGGTCGGCCGTCCAGCGCGTGTCCAGCGTCTCACGGGCGGTAGTCTCGTAGTGGTTGGCATGCTTGACAGGCAGAAGATTGAATCCAGGCATATGTACCGTAAAGAACACGGCCTTCGCAGTCATATTCACGCGCTTCCCCGTTTCCTTGTGCACTCGGGCGACATGCGCGACGAGGGTGGCGATGTCCAGCTGCTCTACTTGTGGAAGCAGGTCTTGCAGCAGGCGTTGCAGGCCCTCAAGGGCGCTTTCCTCCCCGAAGAAGAGCTGGCTTAGCTTGCGCCTCTTGACTGCGAGCCATACAATATCACGTCACCAACTACACACGGGGTCCGGCTAGTGAAAACGACAACAAAGACTGCACGCACGGGCCGACTTACATGCTATATTGTTCTCCACCTGCAGCTCGTACGCGTTCTTATGCTGCGTGTTTAGCCGAGGGCTGGTACGCACAGGTAATCGAAGGCACTCTGGAACTGCAAACCATTCAACATCACGTCACCACCTACACACGGTGCCAGGCTAGTCAAACCGACAACGGAAACTGGTCCCAGGGGCCGACTTACTTGCTATATTGTTCTCCACCTGCAGGTCATTCGCGTTCTCATGCTGCGTGTTTAGCCGAGGGCTGGTACGCACAGGTGCCGAGTCGCTCCCTGGAACGTCTTCTGGGGCTGCTTGTGAAGCCACGGATTGCTCCCCGTTGATTCGTTGGCCTCTTGCGCGCGCGGCACGTAGGAGCCTCGTGCGCTGGAATCTAGCGCTGGTTCGCGGAGTCATCTCTGCCCCGGGCGCCTGTGCGCCGGACACTGCTGCCTCCCCCCATGCAGATGTGCACCCCCCGGTTCTCCTGCCGCATCAACCACCGTTGGCGTGCCGCACTGCCTGGTAGGGCTTGTTGACGGGGTCGACACCTCCGTCCTCGGTGCCATGGGCTCCGCCCGCGCCCCACCTGCCGCAAGGGTGACTGGTAAGCGCTTCAGCGCGTGTCAGTGGAATCACGAGATGGGGCCTCTTCGACGCCAGCGCCTGAAGGTTGAAGCTTTTGCACGCTGCCAAATCATCCGCTTGAAACTGAGCCAGCGTCATTCCCTTTTGCTGCATTATGCCGGCCCGGCGATTGTATAAACGAGCGTTCACTTTTTTCGTCGCCTCTTTCTGCGTCAGCATGGGGTAAATGGTGGTGACCTTCTCCACGATCATCGCATGCCGTTGCCTCGCTCGGGGGTCCCGCTTGAACGCCTTGCTGAGGTGTATTATGAGTCCGGCCTGGATATCAAAGCCTGGTGGAGAAGCCATGATGTAGGTTTCAATATCGTATTGAACCTCGGAGGCCTTCCTGGTTCTCGTGACCTTTGCCTTTTCCTGCACATTCCCCGGACAGCAGCACAAACCACATAACAACCACATAACTAACATAACAACCACATAACTAACACATCAACCACATAACCACATCAAAACCACATAACAAACTGGGCTTAACACCCCCCTCCCTTCGGTTTGCGCACGCGCCCGCTAGGCTCTCCAAACAGGTGGTCCGCCACTCGAGGCGGAAAGGCGGTTACAAAGGAACGCAATACTTGTTTATTTACATGTACGTATAGTTTACATCTAGGGGGCTGCGCCACGCCCTTCCCTAGCGCACTCGCTACTATCGATGCAGACTGCTTATTTCTGACATTGCTCTACTGCTTAGATGAGTTTGCCACGCTGCTTTGCAACATCACTCTACCGCTGCGATGGGAGCTGCTCGACTCCAACTCGCTACTATCGATGCAGACTGCTTATTTCTGACATTGCTCTACTGCTCAGATGAGTTTGCCACGCTGCTTTGCAACATCACTCTATCTACCGCTGCGATGGGAGCTGGTCGACTCCAACTCTGAACAGCAGCGCCTCTTGCCTGCACATGACAACAACCAGTATATTAGGATTTGTGAGGTTTAGTATACAAGGACACGCGCACGCCACTCCTAACCCACCGGCTGTAATCGATCGCGCAGATGTCGATTGCAGAAAGCGATTGTTGATGAGATCCAAAGCAGTACCTGATTAGATAGTCGCCCCTGACGGATTGAACTGCTACTTCGATTTCTTCCCTGGCGCATCATCGGACTTCGTCGCGCGTTTTCGACATTCAAATGCATGCGATCGCGCGATGACAGGTGCACGTATGACATGGGCGGGTAGGTCGAGAGCCAGCTGCGTCGTTAGTTGTAAAATTATTAGTACTAATAGTCGCTATCCGGTACGTGATAAATATATGTGGTGGTGGGGGGGGGTGGGGTGGGAGGGAGGGTGGGGATGGGGAGGATTGGGGGTGGGGTGGGGGGAGGTTGGGTTAAAGGGGGGGAGGGAGGGGGATGGGGGGAGGGGAGGGAGGAGGGGGAGGCCCCCCCCCCCGAGGGGGGAGGTATTGCGTTGGTTTCAAAGTTTATAGATTATACGTTCGTTCACGAAGATTGGGGATTATTTTTTCCCCACCTGTACGTTTACGTACCCCCTATATATATGTTATGAAATATGTGTGTGTATATGTAGTATATATAATCATATATATATATATATGATATACTATATTGTGGAGTGACTCCACGATATCGTGAAGTGACTCCACTATATCGTGAAGTGACTCCACTATATAGTGACGCGACTCCACTATATCGTGAGGTGACTCCACTATATAGTGGAGGGAAGTCGCTATATAGTGGAGTCTCTCCGCTATATAGTGGAGTCACTCCACTATATAGTGGAGTCATTCCACTATATAGTGGAGTCACTCCACTATATAGTGAAACCCACTAGGTTTTGTACAAAAACCACTAGCAAATGTACAGTGTCCCATATGCATTGTTCTTCACCCACCTTCGAATCTTCCCGTTGAACGATTCGAACACGTACATCCATGTCCCCCGTATTGGACCATACATGAGGAGTTGGTCGGGGAAGTGGGAAAGCAAATGCGTGTTGATGACCAGCCAGTCAGGTGAGCCATCGCGCTCGAGTGACTTGAAGAACTCATCCACCAGATTTTGAAGCTTAGGAACATCCTGCAAAATCACCAAATAAAAGGCAATTAAGGAAGACGTGTGGAATGTACTCGGAACGTATTCGGGATGTCTTCCAGATGTCTTCCGTACCTTACAGTCTACAAGCTCCGAAGTGAGCTCTCTCGTTATGGCCGTCAACTGCCCGATCAAGTCTTCAAGCATGTTTTTCGAGTAGCCCTCGTCTCTATCCCAAGACGCTAGCACGCTCATGATGCCCGCTTGTAGCATTTTCAACGCCTCGTGACACTTGAGCGTCTTCGGTCCGGTGTTCGTGCCGTTCGGACGCAACATCTTCTTATGGCCTTGCCCCCATGACCTTCCCAACGAGAGCTCCGTCATGAACTTCAAGGCGGTCTCTAGCGACCTCAAAGATTTCGACCCTTTTGCCCGCATCGGGATTTGAAACGGACCAATTGCCATTGAATATCGTTCCACACCTGTCATTTTCCCGGGCGCGAAAGTTAGTGGTAACAGGAAGACATCTGGAAGACACGTAGAGGATACTTGGGGCACCTTCCGGGCACCTTCCTAGCTAGTGGTCGGGTTTTGACTGCATCACCTTTGTCGTCCCTTGTCGTCTTCCACCACGTGGGATGCATATCGTTCGCGCGAGCGTGCTCTCTTACACCCGGCGTAAAGTCGAACCCCATGAGTGCCTCATGGACATATAGCCCAAGGTTTCGGAGTTGATGCATGCCGCCAAGGATGACATTCTTGGAAAGATCGAAATACGGCAAACGAGATAGATAGTGCCGATGGGAACTTCACACCGGTTTCGCCGATTTCCTCCTCCAACACTTCCTGAAGATTGGCCGCATTCTTACACGTGCTAAGCAAGACGTGTCGTTGGCCCGCGCGTCGAATGAACTCGTTGGTTTTTGGTACGGCGGGCCCTGCGTACAATAACAGGAAGACGCTCAGATGACAACCGGAAGATGTTGTGAATACATTCGGCATGTCTTTGGGGAAAACGGACCTGGCGGATCTTGCTCGCAAAACTTGTACAACATCTTATTTAGATGCGGGCATTTCCCTTCCCCCGGATCAAACATTTTGCACACGCACAGAAGCTGCCCACGCCCATAATGTTCATAGCATCGACGAGCCCTACATAGTCAAACACGGCGGCAAGAAGCATCGCCCGGCATTGGAACACGTCGTCCGTGAAGGAGTCCCAACATGGAAACCCAACTTCCCAAAGTTCCAAAAGCTCGTCTACCAACTTCTCGTAGAGGATGGTGGTGTTCTTCGGCTTCCCCGCCATCATTCCCCACAACTCAAGGTTCACAAACTTCTTGCGGATTTCCGGTGGCAAGTTCAACACTTGAAAGTAGATAGGGAAAACCCCCGACTTGTCCTTCCAAACGGTGGCCCCATCGGCGCAAATCATGAGGATGACGTTGCGAGGGTCCTTGAAGAAGTCAGGATATGCAGCTTGCTTCGCCTTCCACTCAGATCCATCTGCAAGATACATAAATACAACTTAAATTCATTCAAGTAGTATGAATCGGGAAGTTATACGGAAGGTGTACGGAAGACATTCTGCGCATCTTCTGTACCTCTTCGGGGCAATTCAGGATATGCTCTATCAATGTGTTACTCACCGGGAATGTCTTCCAGAATGCCTTCCTCAGACTTTTCCCGCGTGGCGTGCGAACGCATGAGCCCAGCAACGTCGGGATGGCTGTAAATTGCTTGAAGTAAATTCTTTAAATGCCAATGATAGAATTGGCACTTCGCCTTCCCCCGCTTTGCACTCGGGGTGGCTTCGGCATTCCGGGTGTCGTCCGCACCCTCGGCATTCCCCGCACCGCACCGATCCTTATCTCCCTCCCAACGGCATGCCCCGCACCTTGGACAGAAGTCAAAGTCCGCGAATTGTTTTTCGAACATGTCATCTCAACAGCAAGCGCCAAACTGAACGTAAAAAAACAACAACCCCGATCAAATTAAACTTGTGCACACAGGCAATACGCTAAGGGGCACTTCGTAATATGTGTGCCGATTTCACACTGTGTCGAACCTAGCAGAGTGTTAACAAACCGTCACAGATATCACACTTGTGCACCACACCCGTGCGCAAGGAGATGAAAACCGTTTATGCATTATAGAAAAGTGTTAAACCCACACCTTGGTTTAAAACATACAGAGGCCACGGTCGTGTACGGACGCCGTGCTTACGCTCATTATTATATCGACCGCGGGTTACCTGCGCTGGCATTAACACGAAAGACACACACCGTCAATTCGTAAAATCGGCTAAAGGAATTCCCGTTGGCAGGGAGAAATCAAAAGACAGAGAGCAGTATGCACGTACCTTGCGACGGCAGGGTTGGGTTTCATCCCGAAGCGCGCCGGTGGCGAACGCACGCCCTGCCTCTTTAAAAATGACATTGTTACAACAGCCAAAAGAAAATCGTGGGGTGAAGCTATGATGGCCAATGAATGGAATAGCAACCGGTTAAAGTTGAAAGTGGCAATTGATAAAAATGGCCACTGATACATGTCAGCGTACGGGGGCATCGCTGCCAAGCCAAGCACCGAAAGACCCTGTGCAGCAACAAAGATACTGCGTGTCATGACCAACGCAGCCAACGAAAGACAAGTTAATCGATCGATATCCACGTCTCAAAGAAGCTGCAATTTCCCGGTGTTTATTTGCGTTTCAACCTAGAGCCAATAAATGCTCAGAAAGGAAAGGCAAAACAAACGCCGAATAACAAAATTTGGGCAAGCTTTCGAACGGCAATCCCCACTTCCACAGAAAGCTGGGTAGCACAGTTCGCATACATATTAGCTCAATGTATTTCAAATTCAAACTTAGTGGAATATTTATTCTTCCGCAGCACAAACAGAACAACGCACCGGGAAAACTACTGCATCGCTGAGAAACGTTCTGAGAGAGAGTGAGTGATATGCCGAGGAACCAGGATTTTCAATTTACGGTCTGTCATGTCTACTGTCTCTTCTCTCTATCAAAAAATGGAAACGGGAACGGACTATTGTCTATTCAGCTCCTTCGCTTGTGGCTTTCGCTGCTCGCCCTTTCAGTTTCTCGAATCTCGATCGTCATTCTCGATTTTCATCATTTGGCCAATCTGCCCTTTATTATTACAATATTAGCGATGGTAGCCGCCGTGCGATGCGATGGTATGGTGACAAAGTGACACGGCGCCACGGCGCCACGGCGCCAGCCCGTCGTTTGGCGAAGGTCGCGATCGGATAGTATTCCACGTCCGATTTTGTAGTGATGATTCGTCGTCGACGTTCGTCTTGGCACTTGGTCTCGCGTCGGTCGGGTGGAAATAATCTGAACAGAGAATTCAGGAATGAAAAATGCAACGCGTCGAACAGGCGTTAGTATAGTGGTACTGACTGTAAAAGTGACAAGAAACCGTACCAGTATAAATGAAATTGTCTAAAAGGTTACGTGTATATGCACTGTACAGTATGGAATTTGTCATATGCGAGTTTTAGGTAATGCGAGTTGTTGCTACGACACACACACACACACTGAACGGCATGAGATCGGCAAGCAAAAGCCGACCACCATCATCCGGTGGATGTGAGAAGCAAATCAAGAGCGAGGGCGGGGCCGACACACACACACACACACATGTATGTACGATATATATATATATATATATATATATATATATTGGGTTCTCCATCAATAACCGATAGGGCGATAAGCACAACGGCGAGACCTATATATTATGCTACCGAATATGAGTAATAAGCAGGTGCCACCAACATTTCCACATCCACAACGACATGCTTACGGTTGCAAAGAACGCAAACAGCCTCCTCTGAGGGGCAGATTCAGTGTGCCATTCTCGGTGTACAACTTGGGACCTAGACTCAGTATTTATTCCGTTTATACGATTTTGGCATGATCTGTGGTTTCACCGTCGGTAGCAGTTCATCTCTGCCGATGATGAGCATGTTTCGAATACGATTCCCCGTCGAATCAGTTCTACCTTTGAACGCCGAAGGAAAAACCGACATTCGACACACCAAGCCACCATCGGAGACGAAACCGCCTCACATAAATATCATGTTGTTCAAGCGTAGGGATACCCTTCGGTATCATCCATAGATATCACCGGCGAACTCGTCTAGGAAGTCCAAGAATGCCCGATCGCGCCCACGACGCGCATGCCGTCCCTAGCAAGACTCTATATCGTTATTTCCGATACCCGATACTATCGAAGTATCTATATATCGTATCTATCGCCGATTATCGGATTGCAAGATCAAGCTATAGATTGCTGCGGTGCAGGTTTCAGTGTGCCATATTAAATTTATAACAGATTTCAGATAATAAAATGCCCAAATAATCGATTATTTCGATATCGAAATAATAGATTATGCCAATTATCGATACCGTTTTCCGGATATCGGATTGTATCGATACCGAAAAATCAACGCCGATGTAGAGCCCTGGTCCGTATGTAGTGCCATATCGGGAGCGGAGTTTGTGAAACCAAAGGGCAGCATGACCCGGGCCGTACAAACGGAGCTCTGAAATTCACGACCGATTTTCCGCAATGACCGATCGAATCAGGCATTCAGGGTTTTCGATTGACTGTATAAAATTATCCCGAAGTGATGAGTTGATATTTCTTGGCGCAGTAAGTTTGTATGTATTAGTATGCTTCTCAGGAAGCATACTGATACCTTCAGATGTCTCAGGCCATATAATATGTTATGTACTGAAGGAAATCTTCAGGGTGCGCATGATTTGGCGCTTTCACGCCTTGAAACGCTCAATCGGGCATCCGCTATACCCCAACTCGGCGTCGGGTACATCGGATTAGCGCAGCGGATGCGCAAGACTCTCAGCATCACAAAGACAGCTTACTTTTTACTTGTCTCCCAGCGGATCTCTCACGGATAGCGAAAATCAATCGAAAATCTCTTTTTCGCAAAAGTAGTGAAGTGGCGGAAAGCCCCAAGTCGCACTTCATCTTAGAATGTCGAGATTGGGCCACTTGATCCCAAGATTGTCGGTACCTACTTGTTACCAATAGTCCTGCGAACAATATATGATGCATTCACATATGCAAACTTGTGCATCAAATGCTTCATATATGCATGGTCAAACATACGCAGGCGGCGGCTGTCCTCGCGGAACCTGTAAAATCTGTTTTTTTGAGAAACGCGAGTGCAAACGGGAATGCTGAAAAATAATCGACGGTACAGAATGACGCTCTATCGATTTCAGTGATTCTGCACCGTCATCTCGATTTCAGGTCCCATTGCGAAGAAAATAGCGATTTCGGTCGTGAATTTCAGAGCTCCGTTTGTACACTAATAGCTGCCATACTGTATCGAGTACGGATGGATGAATGACATTTTGCTTGATTGAAGTCACACCGACTACGGGTGCTCCACTGAGAATAAGAAATTTCACGGGGGACTAGATATACCGTACTGCCCCCTGTATGACATTCCTCGATGCATGTGACAGATGACTGCATTATTATTCGGCTCGAGACCGCGAGTCATAGCGACAGAGACCGCGAGTCACGGCGATAGTGACTGCGAGCCACGTGTTAGAGTACTCGAGCATCACCGTAGCCGTACTCGTACAGCCTTACACAGCGCACGTAGCATAAGCTACTTAGACTCTCAGACTCTCATATGTTATATCTTTACAGACATATTATCACCGTTTGAGCCTCATATTTTTGCGTACAGCGATAGTATTAAAACACGGATATACAGAATATTCTACCCTGTATGTGTTTCAAACTATCTATTAGGTTATGTTTTACCACGACGTACCGCTGCAATTTCTGATGGCACTACAAATTTCAAACTAGCCGCCAAACGCGCATCGAACTGGCGGTCAGCAAAATTGCTTGAAAATTACCTCTTGCGGTTGCACTAACTCTCCGCAGGTCGGGCCGGCTTGAATTTTAACTTGCCCCAACCTTTTATGAGCGGGAATTCACTTACGATTGCCCTCTCGGCTTTTATTTCAACTTCAATGCCAAAACGCGTCCGTTAATTATCGCATGCTCTGCCGGAATTTAGGGGACGCCTTGGATTTCGGCTTCATTACGAGCATTTACCGCGGAAGCGCTGGCAATTTTTTTAAAAATTAACAAATCTTAGCGAAAATCTACATCTCAACCCCTACGAGAACGACTTGCGCAACATCGTCACCTACACCGCCACCAACGGTCTGGAAGGTCTACCATGTCCTCGTTCACGCCAACTACAACTCCGGGATCCCAACCACCAACCGAAGAGCGTCAACAACATGCTCAACGACGTTTGTTTACTTCACGACAACCTCTTCCGCCATCTCCAACAAATGAAGAAATCTCCATCACGATCAACGCCCTTCTTCAAGACGTCCATGCCATCACTGCCAACGTGGCTGAGCTCGCCACCACCGTCACCTCACTTGGATCAGCATTTCAGCGTTCATCTGCTCAGTCCGACGAGATCCACGAGAATTACGTCACGAAGGAAGAACTCAACGACATCAACCAACTCAACGAGACCATCATCAACGACTTAATCAAAGTCCGCGATGAGTGCGTCAACGCCACCTCACTGGCTCGCACTGTTGCGAGTAGAACTACTTCATCTTCGACGCCATCTTCAGTCGTGATTACTTCGGACAAGATGTTCGACACCACCAAGGAATTGAAAACTATTCCAGATGTAACGCCATTGGAACATCGAGATGGGCGAGAACTTCCTCCAACCAAGATCAAGCACATCATGGACGACAACACCAGCGCCTACAACACCCGCTCCACTACCCCTGACGTCACTCCGCTCCTGAAGCAGTTGAAGACTGCCTACTATGCCCTCACGGATATTCACGAGCGTCAACAACAACGAGAACTCCAATTGAACTTCCTCACCGCGGGCGGCGACAGTGTGTTCAAGAGGTTCTGTGACGCCCTGACCCGTGTCCTCACCGCCACTCGACCTGGCCACGCCCCAGCACTACTCAATCTTCAACGCCGACTGAAGGACGAGCCCTACGACGGTATCTCCAACGGCCTTCTAGCTCAACTTCTACTTGCGGCCACTTGTGGCAACACACAAATTGTGTTGTCACAAATTGTGAAGGACTCCCCGCAGGCTCAGGTGGATGGCAGGCTGCTTCTGCTGCACGTGCACTGCCGCCTGATCACCTACCCCCCCTCCACGGACAACTTCTACCTCACCAAGGCCAAGGCCCTCCGAATCTCTGAGTCCGAGGACCCCGCCGTGAAGCTGAACACCTTCACCACCCTCATTGGCAACCACAGGCAGCTCCACCCCGCCTTCTCTGGACAGCAGGAGCAGGAGGTCCTCATCGAGATCTTACGGGCCTCCCAGGACACGGCCGAGCACCTCTTCAGCATCCCCCTGTACTTCGAGGTCATCCACATCTACGAGGAGGACAACCGCATGACCGCCTCTGGCTACCCCGGTGGTCTTCAGAAGTTCATTGAGGCCATCGGGAAGGTATGGTACACCCAGGGCTCTGCCCACCATTCCCAGCTCCCTGGCTCTTCATCCCGCCCCCGAGCTGCCTCCATGACGGGGGAAGTCCGTGAGGGGGGGCGGGGCTCGGCTGACACATCCAAGCCGAAGGAGAAGCACCCTAATGGGAAGCGCGGCAAGGGGGGCAAGGGTGGCAAGGGTACGCACCCTCGGGCTACCACACCACCTCCATCCAGGCCCCGCTCACCACTACGGGGCGGCACCAGAGCGGACTTCCTGGAGCACGAGAGGGCGCTCTACAAAGCGGCCAAGCTCAAGCACAACGGCTCCACCAACAAGGACTCCACCCCCTCTGGCACCTGGAACGGCCTGAAGTTCACCCCCTCCAACCCCAATGACAAGTCCATCGGCCACCCCTGCCGCTCCTGCAAGTTCAAGCACAACAAGACCGTCACCCACTCCCTCGGCAGGTTCGGCTGTCCCTGCACACTGGCTGAGAAGGCCGACATGTGGGTAAAGGCCGGGCCCCCTCCATCCGTGAACCATGTCCCTGCCCCCCGTCCCTCCACACGCACCCCCACCTTACCCCACACCCCACACTTACCCCACCCCACCCACCCTCCAGCTTGACGCATCATTGGCACCGCATCCAGTGCGACCCTTCAGCGAGGAGGTTGCACAGCTCAGAGCAGCCACCCCCTCCGCCCCCCACCGCTCTGAGCTGCACCATCCAGCTAAGGCAGTCAGCTTCCAGGCAGACCAGGAGGATGATGAGACTGAGTGGCCCGCCCTCACCAGTAAGCCCTGGATCCCTCAGTTCTCCGGCCCGTCACCTCACCCACCTCCCTCGGCTTCGGTCAACCACTTCTCCCCCAATCCCTTCAGCTCTCTCTCCCCCTCCGCCTCTCCACCCGACACCCAGTTCTCCTTCCCACAGCTGGAGCCCCCCGCCCTCTTTGCCTTCAGGTACTTTGACACCGTCACGGCTACTGACTTGAGGGAGGACCCGGACCACGAGGACCCGGCTTGGGAGAAGACGAAGCGGCAGAGGAAGCGGGACAAGGAGAAGCAGAAGAAGGCCAGACAGCATCAGCAGAAGCTTGATCGGCAGCACCAGGTAGCTGAGTCACTGGCTTCGGCCAACAGCACCGCCACCGCCCCAGTCCAGACAGACATCACCGTGGACTGCAACACCCAGTGCCCTGTGCCCTACCTGACTGACCTCCTGACCGGCAGCACCTCAGTGGCCTCCACCATCTCCGAGGACACTCTGGACACTGCCACCACCCCTCCCACCTCCACCACTCCCCTTTCACCACCATCATCACCTCCCGACTGCCATCAGCCTGAGCCTCGGGCCATTGGTATCCCCCCAGCCACCACAATTGCACCTGACACTGCATGCATCCATACTGCAGTGCCTGGGATGGGGATGCATTGGGAGG
>LGRX02024935.1:0-36409 GCA_001247695.2 Cymbomonas tetramitiformis | reverse complement strand
TAGCACCGGTCACCACCCTAGGTGGCGTGCTGGATGTGACACACCGACAGTTTAATCTGTCACTTGTCACTTCCTAAAGTAGGCTGGGTGACCGTCACCAGTAGTCGGGAAACTCCCGTTAGTATTTATGTGTATCTCCCTTTTATCAATGGGACTTTTACCCCCATTCGCGAACTCGCTCAGGTTTTTGCCAGGTAGTAGAAAGGGCGTGAAGAGAAGGGAAATGTACCGATGATGGAGGCCAATTATTCAAAGGTCGTTTGGAAACATGCGAAGAAAAGCTGGTCGCGATGCGCGACAGTGGTGCCTTGCGGGCAACTCGAAGCATGTCGACTGGAGAAGTGAAAGAGCGTAATGGAAACTCGTGAGGCAGACTATGCTATATAGGCGTGGCAAGCGAGGTCTGCCACAAGTTGAGGCCAAAACGGCGCCGCCGAAATATACATTATCTGAATACGTGGAGATGGATTCCATAGGGATGGAGTAAACAAACGGGCACGTAGTCGAAACCAAAGGAAACAATGTCAGCTGACGGACGAACGAAACTGTTGCAGCATCTTGGAACTGGTGAGCTGGCTCAATGGAGGTTTCGTGTGTCACGTAATATGCCATGTCATGTCATGTCGATCTGATGGCTAGAGTGATTTTCAGCGATGAAATATGGTTGAAATACTGTTCGGCGAACCATATATCTACCATATACGAAGTATATGGTTTTAATATACGGTAGATATCTGGTTCGGTGTACCATATATTAGATGTCTAATATATGGTATATTTCGACGTACCGAACCATACACCGGATTTCAAATATACGGTGGCGAACCGAACCTTATATATCGGGTCGGACCATATATATGGTCAACACTGGTCGTGCCACGCCAACTCATCTACTGCTAGGTCTATCTGCTCGATACCTTCACGAGTATCAGGTCTGAGGTCATGAAATTGCCGTCGCGTGACACGACTTGACGCCGAAACTCGACTCGCTGGAATGTCGATTCAATATTCCCGACTGAGCTTTCGCGTGAAGCTGAAGGAAAAGCTCTTTCGTTTGTCTTTCTAACGGATACCCTCCGCTTTCTTCCTTACGGCTCACACCGAAAAGAAGGACTTGGAGACCATTGAGTACAACCAGTGCATCGTCTGCCACCCCGAGATTGTGGAAGATCTCCATCGCTTTCGTGTCAAGGACAAGAGGAGCAGGGCAGGGTTATACACGTTTGCCTCTGGTGACGGCCCTGCTGCCTTGCGGACACACGCCAAGAAGGGTCACCAGGAGACGTTCCAGGCATTGATTGCGTCGCTGCCCGCGCCGGTAGCGAGCGCGAAGCGACGACGCTCAAGTGCTGTGACCATCGCATCTTTGAAGAAGCACTTCAAAGGCTCGGAGGTGCGTCCGGAAAAGTTCATATCTATTTAGGGTGTACGGTAATTTCTGTTTGCAGAGGCCGTTGTGAGGCGGGGACACCACATCCAAGCCAACACAGTGTACCCGTTGTGTGTTGAGTGCGGTTCAAGGTGTTGCGTGTGGCAGGCTTTCGGAGCGAAGGATCCACGTCAACTCGCCTTCAACGACGATCTGTGCCTGCTCGTTGCGAAGGGACTTATGTCCATTCGTTTGGTAGAGAATCCCTGGTTCCGCCGCCTGATATGGAGGCAGGAACCAAGGGTAACAATCCCCTCCAGACGCGAGTTTAAAAACAAACTGTTGCCCGACTTTGGCTCGCGCAATGAGGAAGTAAACGTCACTGCCGATTTAAAAGCTGCCCTATCGATCTCATTGGCCTTCGATCTTTGGATGTCTAGGAAATATGAGGACGTGTTCAGCATCGTAGGATATCACATGGATGAGCTGTGGGACTTTCGTTTGCACAATCTCGGCTTGCTTAACCCCTAAACAGATGAAACTATTTCGGGCCTTTTTGGGGCGATATCGATTTTCGCCACATATGAATGATGTCCGTTGCATACACGCGCTAGCCAACTCAACCATGCTTTTGGTATTGATTGACCCAACATTTTGATAGGTTATACGCACAATTTGACGCATTATACCCGCCAATATATCCAAATTTCCACCACCATTTTGGGGTTTTCCAAACGTAAATTTTTATTTGACCATTGATTAAAAACGGTATGGGTATCCCTCGGCGCACAGGACACCATCAAAGCATCGGCCTTGATGAGGGTTTTATGTTGGTATGCTGCTTGGGGCATAGATACCACGCTTATATATCGGTTTGGACGAATATTGTGTGAAAAAACAACAAAAAAACAAAAAAACACACACATTTTCAATGTTTTCCCATACTTAAGCACAGATTTCAACATTTTGGTGTTTTTCACTGCTATATTGGATATATATGATATAACACGAGATGAATAATCACGTGGGTGGTGTCAAATACCATCCGAAATGTGTTTCAGGCCCATGCCACCGTCTAGGGCGACGAATATCCTCGTTTCACCTCGATTTCTTACTTTTCACACATCGCTTTCCACAATCATTTGACACTTTTTCATGGATGAAAATGATACTATGTGAGATATATAACATGCATATACCTAAAAGCAAGTACTTCACCTTCAAGAATACACATGTGCGCAAGGCCCCAAACGGCGCAAGAGCGATTCTAGCAGCGAGCGACATCGTTAACACCAACAAACTAAAAAAACATCGAATGATTTTGGGTCATATTTGACCCAAAAATCTGTTTAGGGGTTAAGGTGGATAGTTCCGCAGGGACCGATCTGGCCGTGGTTTTCAAAAAGCTTTTGGATGCCAAGCAACTGACAGAAAAGACTATAGCATATGTGAAGGACGACGGTGGTAACTTAACAACGATGGCTAGGGCGTTGGAAACCACCGTGTCCTGCAAGGATTTGGGCGTGGACAAGCCTTTTTGCTGGAAATGACACCCTGACTAGTTCGTACAGTCAGGTGTCATATTCAGTGTGTCATCTTCGGTGATCAGCTTGTGTGACAAACTCAGTATATATGTCTATTACCTGAGTTTATCTTAGTTCGTTGTTTCTCACGGGGAGCCCAATCTTGCCACCCCCACTGTAAGGGGGGGGCACAGTGGGTCTCCTGTCTGTCACCCCTCAGCCCGATGTGTCACCAGTGTCCGTTGTCACGTTATGTCACGGTGTGCTATAAAACACCTATCTCAGTATTTTATATCATCTTAGTATCCGAGAGCACGAGCACCTGCCCCTGCGAGACAGTTCCGCTCCTCAGCGCCCGACATATATATATCCTTATATATATATTTCTCACTTCTTGTCAGGTTATCGGCCACCACTTGTAGGTGTTCGTTGTTTACTTTTGATCCTTGGAGGGCGAACCGAATCTCCTCGAATCCGCCGCAACCGACGGCAGTTGTTTCGTCCTTACGGCAGCGACTATATCTAGACCCCGGCCACCGTTGAAGATCGCGGCCGAGTCCAAAATTTTATCACCAGACCGTGGGCAATTTGGGCCAAAGTTGAGCCCTGTTGTTTTTACGCATTTTCAAACAATCCCGACCGCCGCAACCGACGGCAACTGTTTCGTCCTTACGACAGCAACTATATCCCGACCCCGGCCACCGTTGAAGATCGCGGCCGCGACCAGACTTTATCATCAAACCGTAAGCAGTATTGGGCTACAATTGTGCCCTGCCGTTTTTACGCATTTCCGACCATTCCCAACTAGTACGTGCCCTACACTCTGGACAGCAGCGCCCGAACTGTGGCAAATCTGGCTTACCGCACGTTATTTTTGACCTCACCGCCGTTTTCCTCGTCGAATTTCACCCCGATTTGGCTTTTACATCGCCCGATTTGGTTAATTTTACGGAGAGTTACGTTTTAGGCACGCACCCAAACGCGCCCTCGCCTTTCTGGACAGCAGCACCGCTCCTGCAGGACAACTGGCTTGCCGCACGACTTGTTTGACGTCACCGGCGTCTTCCTCGTCAGAATCTACACCAATTTGACCCATCCATCGTTGGATTTGGTTCATTTTTCAGAAAGTTATGTCTTCGCTTGGGAACCCTAACTTGGCGTTCGCGGAATTCTCCAGCCAGCGGTCAGCCACCATGTCCGCTGACCGCCAGAATGCGCGCATGCCCGCTGTTCATTCAGCGTTGGCATCTTTTCAAGTCCATCGACGGCATCCTGCACCTGGCTATGGTCTGGTGGTGTCTGGTGGTGCTTATGCACCAGACACCAACATCGTGTCTATCGCCTTCGCCAATGACGACAACTCTGAGCACGACGAGTTGCGTCCGCAGCATCCTCCGCTCTCCCCTCCACCCTTCGTGCCCCTTGGCCACTGTGTGGTGGTGTGCGGTGGTGTTACGACACCCATCCCGCCGATTCTCCCCTCTGCTTGCACGCTCATTTGCGGCAGAGTGGGGGCACGCCGCATTTTTCACCCTCCATCCCCCTGCCCCCTCTTCGTTGACGCATCCGCTCTGGTGGTGCCAGGCCGCTTTTGGCTCTGGCATCGCACCGGCGTTGGTTGAACGTTGTAGGGGTGAGTATTGCCTCACTGGCGCTTGACGCATGCGATCGAGGGTGACGCCGCCCCAAGCAAGATTAAGTAGCAACAGCACAGTTCGACAAAGACCCTTCTCCATGCCTGCACGGTTTGTGATTGACTCTCCGTCGAGGGAACCGAACTCTTTAGATTTAGTTAGCAACAGACTTTTGGACATCTTGGGATGGCACATGCCGGACTGCTCGGGCCAGTTTGGCTCCTAGACCCTGCAGTGCTCCTGTCCCTTTGCCTGGTGACACCTCAACCCCACGGGGTGAGGTGGTGTCACGGGGAGCCCAATCTTGCCACCCCCACTGTAAGGGGGGGGCACTGTGGGTCTCCTGTCTGTCACCCCTCAGCCCGATGTGTCACCAGTGTCCGTTGTCACGTTATGTCACGGTGTGCTATAAAACACCTATCTCAGTATTTTATATCATCTTAGTATCCGAGAGCACGAGCACCTGCCCCTGCGAGACAGTTCCGCTCCTCAGCGCCCGACATATATATATCCTTATATATATATTTCTCACTTCTTGTCAGTTTCACCGTCGGCAGCGTTCCCCCTCGTGCACTGCTTAGTTTCCAGCAGGTTACGATGGGACCACTTGCTGAAATCTGTATAGGCAGCCCTGACTGGGAGTCCCGGTCAGGCCCCTATGACAGATCCCTAGGACCAACACTGGACTGCTGACTGATATGTAGGTTCGTACTGTGACACACGCTGTGTCACAGGTAGGCTAGACTCCGAGACCGTCCGAGACCGTTCCGGATATATCTAGCTTAGGGTTTATTTATCTTATACAGTTTATCCACACGAGTACGGGACTTTCTGATATCTAGTGTACTTGGATATTCCGGTAGGTCGTGGCCCCATCCACGTTTTCATTCCACTTGCTATCTTGGCCATGATTGGCTAAGCAGCCGCTTGAAGAGGTGGTGCGCACTTGCGCGTTTGGGTGCGATTAGGATTTGGAACATGGCTTTACGGTAGACGTCTTTTACGGCTGCGAGTCATGGGCACCGCGCGTTGCTGTTGCTCGGTTTTGGCAATGTTCATTTGCGTTATTCTACCTGCACTGATCCCGCTGGTTCGCGTATTTTGGGCTGGTGCTCCGGACACCTTCGACCACACCGACATTTGCAAGTGCCCCACGCTCTTTTCGCCGCTCCGCACGTTCTGCCGTTACGTCTTCACTCCGTTTCCGCCACAACACCCAAACGTGCTGCCGCGCATCATCTTTTCTCTGGCTTTCAGAAGTATGGCAACATCTACTCGAGCTCGCAAGCGCCTATTGAAGGACTCCGACTTGGACGCCTCAATACGGCTTATAGATGCGGTTCGGGACACCCCAACCGCTAGCACCCCGCCTGTGGTGCCCCCTGCTGCTTCCAGCAACTCCGACGCCGCTGTCGCGTTGCGGAAGCACCTTGTTGACCAACATGCCGCGGTCGACATGGTCTACAAGGGGCGTTTACATCGGGCTTGGGCCAAGGGTATCCGCGAGGATATCCTTGGTTCCAAGAAACATCATTATCGTGGCACTGACGACGCGGACCGCCTCTCCGAGCTGGTGGTGCAGCTTCGTACCGAGTTTCAGTCCGCTGGGCTGGATTTGGCTCCCTTTGACCTCGACGACCCCACCGCTCTGGTTATCGAGAAGGTTAATGGGCTTCTCTACGACGTGTTGGCCCTCGTCGTGGAGCGCAACTCCGTGGCGGACACCTGGCTTCGCGGTACGGACTCTTCGGCTGACCGAGATGGACGTCGCGCCCTTATCGACATTATCAAGGGGAGCGTGCCGGCCGCGCTACGTGAGAGCCACCAGCAGGAGCACGCAGCTCTACGTTATCCCGCAGGCGTTGACCCGCAGCCCATCTTGGCTCGTGAGCAACGTCTGGTGCGGGATGACCGTGCTCCTGACTGGCAGCCCACCGACGAGACCCGCAAGCTGTCGCTCTACAACCGCCTCGACCCGGTCTTCTACGCGGCGGTGAAGGTGCGGTACCCGCTTGCGGGTGACCTCGGCGGGGTCACTCTCCGCTCGCTTCAGGCCCTCGTCGTGGCTATCTTTCAGGCCTGGGCGCAGTCGGACGATGGGGTGACAGTGCGTGAAAAGCAGACGCTGGGGGCGGGCGGCAAGCCCTCCGCGCTTATCACGTCGTCTGAGTACGCCGTTCTCCTCGACGAGATCGCCGCCTTGAAGGCGCTCGTACAAGGCAATCGTGCGGGCGCGGCCCAACGGCAGCAGCAGCAACAGCCGCGGGGTAAGCAGCATCCGCGAGGCCATCGGGTGGGTGTGCACGCGGCACCGCCTGTGGGGTTCGACAGGGACAACATGAAGGCGAAACCCCTCTGCCACCGCTGCCGGAAAGCGGGCAAGGGTGGCACCTATCACGCGTACCGCGACTGCCCTCTTGGTGGGCGCCAGCATTCGTCGGCCACGGCAGCGGCCTTCTGCATTCCTATTGAGGAGGAGGATGCGGAGGGCCTCCACACCTTGGCGCTTGTGCAGGTCTTCCAGGAGGCTGCGGATGATGGTCCGGAGGCCTTCGCCCGTGCGGCGTCGGCTTACGGTCCTCCCGCTGTGCTTTCCGCGGGCGGTGTTGGCGGCATCGACGTGTCGGCCTACGGGTTCAGCGTACCGCCTCCGCCTTCTGGCGGGACCGACGACGAGGACATCTTGCGGCGGCTTGATGCCCTCACCTCTGAGGTTCAGGCCGCCCAAGAGAAGGTACATTTTACCCACGCATCTTTCATTTCTGGGAGCGGGGCGGAGGTGCATGCTGCTGGATTTGGCATGCCGACAGTGTCATCGTCATCTATGTCATCACCGATATGGTTCGACTACTATGACTTCTTCACTGTCATCAGCGCCATCTCCGATATCGACTTCGGTAGTAAGACAGTTCATAGCATCTGTCATTTCCACATTTGACACCTTAGGGGCTGTCATCACATTCTTTCAGCGGAAGCTATAACACATCGTATTATCTTGTGTATAGCTTCACAGTTTCACGGTTGACATATGCGAGCGTTGCACCTTGACTTGTAGTGCTTCACGGTGTGTTTGTTCTCACAGGTTATGGGCGCACCACGCTTCCACTGCGCTGGTGTGTGGCCCTGCCGTTACGGTGGGGATCACACCGGAGGGGCAGGTTCCGGCAGGTGGTGCGGCGGCATCGGCGTCCGCCGTGCCGGCCCCTGCTATGCCTGTTTCGCAGGTGGAGGATGTGGAGCCCGCGCCAACTCAATCGGCGCGGGTAACCACCACGGAGGCGACATGCGGTGAGTTCGGAGGCTTCGTGCAGACGGTGAATCACGCCGCCGTCCACCCGTCTGACCTGACGGGCTATGACACGGACGACTACGAGGATTTCGCCGACGGTACTTTCGCGGTAAAGCCACGGGCTCCGGCCAGTACTATCGGGTGCGGTGTGCCGCCTTTCGGCTTTGGCACGCCGGCAATCGGCGCTCTCGCGGTGCTCTCTCTCTTCTGTATTTCTTTTGCAGGTGTAGCTGTTTCAGCTTCCACGGCTTCTGCTGTGTCGGCATGTGCACCGGCTACGGAGATGCCTTCGCCTGGTGGTAATCTCGATTGGGAAACTCCGTCATTTTACTCTACGAATGATTTTGTTGATTCTGTGATCCCGGCTCAAGGTTTCTCGTTGGCTGACAATGTGCCACTGCTTGAGCCGCCTGAGCCCCCTGACATCTTCCAGGACCTTGCTCGGGCAGATTTGAGTTTCGGCATGGCCTTCTTTTACGGTATGGCTCTACATGAGAGAGGTCCGTTCGGGAATCCTCCCTTCGGATCGGACTTAAGTGAGGCCGCCGCCGACTACTTTGGTGCTGTCGATTGACTTCTTGCTCACTCTGGAGGCACATCAACATGGTGGTGTGCAGAACTCCTGTGACCTCAAAGACTTCTTCAGTCTGGTTTATGGTTTTACTTTGACACCTTTGAAATCTTCAATTTGACTTGCTGACACAGAGCCTTTCAGTAGTTTAGCAGGACCTTGATTGATTGCCTGTGAGTTTCTGCTCTTGTGCTAGCTAGAGGGTTCTAATTTATGTATCAGAATTGCACAGTTAGATTAGCAGTTAGGCCTTGTCACCCTGGCTCCTGCCCTAACACTTGCAGCTTTACATTTTCTGACTCTCCTAGCCAGTCACCACCCACAGTGCTGGGGTGGTGTGCTGAAATCTGTATAGGCAGCCCTGACTGGGAGTCCCGGTCAGGCCCCTATGACAGATCCCTAGGACCAACACTGGAGTGTTGACTGATCTGTAGGTTCGTACTGTGACACACGCTGTGTCACAGGTAGGCTAGACTCCGAGACCGTCCGAGACCGTTCCGGATATATCTAGCTTAGGGTTTATTTATCTTATACAGTTTATCCACACGAGTACGGGACTTTCTGATATCTAGTGTACTTGGATATTCCGGTACCACTTCACGCTTGCGTGTTGTGTATTTTAGCTTAGAATTTTATTTTGTATCGTCATATTTATTTGAGAGAGTGTGTCCGCGCCTTGTGGCTCGCTCAGATTAGATTCTTCGCTATAGCTTGGTTCTCCGCAAGTGTCCGAGAGTATCTACGACGTCCTACGATTTTCCAAACCAGATTAAGGATTTGGGTAAAATGAAATTTCGTCGCGTCGCGTAACTTTTGATCGCAGCGATTTGATTGGTTGGAAAACTGTAAAACGCTACGCCGGCAAAGGTTACGCAAGAGCGCGAGCGTCGCGTCGCGGAGATGTTTGGACAAACATCTTTTGCGTACTGTAACACGCTACGCAGAGATGTTTTGTTCAACATTTACGCGACGCGACGCTCTTGCGTCGCCTTTTTTGGTTCCACGTAGGCAAAATTAGAAAACTGTTCGTCGCTCGAAAAGGGCTTGGGTTTGGGGTGGTTGGTCGGGGGCGGCAGGCCGGGGTCGGGTCGTATGGAGTGCACGCTCATGAAGACGCGCGATGCTAGCAACAACACGGCAATCCGTACGCTACTTTTTCAAAGGTAAACGCAACAAAATACCAAACGGAAACGCAGAGGTGAAAGGACGCGTGACACGGCAGGTCTTGAAAGCCAGTAATAAATCCTTTAGCTTACTCTTCTAGATATGCGTTTGATTCCTTGACGGCACATAATTTACCTCTGCACTACCGCAATGAAGCTACACCTTAGAACGCGCATTTTCTTGACCTGCTACGCAGCTTCAGCGGCGTCCTAAGTTTGTTCGCAACTCCACATTGTTTACACAGCAGCAATTCTAGGGAATACTACTGCACGTGGGAATAAACTGCTGAAAGGTGCCGAATCAATTCGTCGATGGCTTTTCTAAATGTCTGTTTGAAAGTGTGCATTCTTGCCTGAATCTGCACTGCTCTGTTTCTCGCACACGAAATAGAGAATATTGTTATGTGCTAAATGGTTTCGCTGAAGGGTGGTTAGCCTTAATTTGCTTTATTTCGCCACATGCCGTTTGATTCTAACTGCCGCGTCGGGATAAACAGGGCTGGTGTTGTCTGCAGGCGTGGCCTTTCTGCCACTGTAGTTTCTGTGAAGTCGCGATGGGAAGCGCACCGAGCAACGCGCGAGACAGCGATGCGGCGGAGTATCCTCCCCTCCATTCCCAATCAAACAAGAGGAAGTCCTCCTTGGCCGTGGTTAGGCCAGATTCATATTTCGTGGGTCGTAAGACCTTCGACAACACAACTGCTATCCTGCAGCGGACTATTTCCAAAAAGGAAAAAGATGTGGAGGTTCTCACAGAGACACTATCAGCTGCACAAGTGAGGGAAACTAGAGCCTTCGAATTCATGGAAGAAGTGCAAAGAGAGCTCGACAATCTCAGAACCTTAAAGAAATCTCTCGATATGAAAGGCGATGAAGAAGACGATGCCCCCATACCCCATCTAGTTATGGGTTGCAAAGGGTGTGACAGTGCCGCGCGTGTAATCAACTATAGATGCGAACAAGCTATCAAAGCGGAGCTGAATATGATGCCTCTGAAGCAGAGGATTGTGGAGGAGCAGAAAAAACGCCAAGATGCGTACGAAATCGTAGAAAAAACGAAGCAGCGTGAGGTGGACTTGAGAACTCAGGTCAAAGATTTGTTCGAAGAGGTGAAACAGTTGACAGAAAAGGAGGCAGCCGCAAATGAGCGTCTTCGCCAGGAGAAGGCCAAGCAAGCCCGGCAAGTCTCGCTCCGCGAGGAAACCCTTCAAAACCAATTGCGCCAGTCGGAGCAAGAAAAACGCGAGCTCCAGGTGCGCCTCCAGGCTACTGAGGACAAATTGGAGGCCGCGCACGAGCAACACAGGAAACTGCACTCCGAGAAGGAAGGTACCCTGGAAAACTTGAACCAGACCAAAACGTTGCACGTGGAACACATGAATAAAGCTGGGGGCACCGTGGCGAGATATCTAAAAGAGATATCAGAGCTGAAGGCTGACAACGAGTCGACACGGAAGAAGCTCCAGCACACGCAGCTTCTTCTTGAAGTTGCGTCCTCGGCAGGCGTGGTTCCCA
The DNA here is from genome assembly GCA_001247695.2 of Cymbomonas tetramitiformis. Taxonomy (NCBI): domain Eukaryota; kingdom Viridiplantae; phylum Chlorophyta; class Pyramimonadophyceae; order Pyramimonadales; family Pyramimonadaceae; genus Cymbomonas; species Cymbomonas tetramitiformis. The sequence goes on along the minus strand of LGRX02024935.1, from coordinate 25,345 downwards.
GAACGCCATCCACGGCTCCACCTGAAATATTGGTCAGTCCTTTTCTTTCCTCGCAACCCCCGAAATATGTGTCGGAGGACCCTTCCACTGGCACTGTTTGAGACGTGCTTCCCTGAATCTTTGGTTCTCCTGTTCGAGGAAGTCGAGGGGAGATGACCGCCCCGCCTTGTTCTCTGCAGGTGAAACCGAGCGACGTGTGGGATCGCGGCGTGACTGTGAAGGTACCTCCACTTCCTTTCACTTACCTGTGAGTCAGGCAATCTGCTCGTCACAACAGCACTTGCGGAGTGGCGTCGCGAATCTTTCAACTGTGCACTCGCCTTGTTAGTAGTTCCCAGTCATTTCGCAGTCGTCTCGAGGAGCCGCGCGCGTGGTGGCGCAACGCCCTGTGACACTGTTTTGAAGCCTGCAAGCGTGCCCTGCAGACTTTCCCTATCGGTCGGTGCGGGCACAATATTGAAAGTATACTATACCTAGCCACGCCTTACTACACCCTAAGCCCACGCTCACGCCACGCCTTGCTATACCTAGCCACGCCACTATTGAAAGTATACTATATCAAGCCACACCTTTGAACACCTTTTGCTTGATGCACTGCATATTTGCATCAATCCGTCTCAGATACTGGGCGGCCTACCGACCCCTGCAGACCGGCGCAACCGGGCTTGGCCTACAGGCGTGGCCACTTGGGTTGTGTCGTGTGATACATCGTTACGAAGCGCCTCGAAAATCGCCGTGGACTCGCCGGAATACCGCGCCCCGCCTCCGCGGTGATTAGCGAGTGAGCGCGACCGCACGAAGCACTTTGGACGCCATTTATCTCGCCAGTCGGTGAACAGAGGAGAGGGTCACAGAGTGCCCCCTCTGCTGCGACTCGAATCGCAGGGTGCAGGTGGGATAGGAGAGGGTCACAGGGTGCCCCCTCTGCTGCGACTCGAATCGCAGGGTGCAGGTGGGATAGCGAGGCTCGAGTCCTCGTGACCCCCGCGAGGCCTTGCGAAGAGAAGGGTAGCTGAAAGGAGGGCTCATAGTCCGAGGGCCTCCGAGGTCATGGACCTCATGGGTGGGAAGTAAGCACAGCAGTGGTGGTGCCGTGCTGCGGCAGGCTTCCTCTCGGGGAACGGCGAGTCTAATACGGAGGGCTCTTGGGGTCTGGGGGAGGGGTGTGGGGTGACATGGAGCAGTGGCTCGTGGATTTCACCACGGAGCACCGCTGCTGGACTTGGCCGACGTGGAAGGTGGTGAGGGACATCGTGAAGCCCATGACTGCGAGAGCTCGATGCCGTTACACGGAGCTGCCGAGCATGAGGGCTGGGGGCAACGTCGGCCCCGCCCAGCTTTTTGTATCCCACGCCTGGGCTGCCATGTGGGGCCATCTGGTGGCGGCGGTGGTGGCCTCGGCTCCTCGAGGTGCCCACGTGTGGCTGGACGTGTTTGCAGTGCTCCAGTGGCCGGACCCCAGTGAGCAGACTTTCAAAGATGAGGACCTCCGCCAACTCAGGTGAGGCGGGGCGCTCAAGGCGGGACTAGGGTGCTACTAGGGGGAGGTGGGCTGCTGGAGGTGGGGCCGGGATGCAACTAGGGGTAGGTGGGCTGCTGGAGGTGGGGCCGATGCAACTAGGGGGAGGTGGGCTGCTGGAGGTGGGGCCGGATGCAACTAGGGGGAGGTGGGCTGCCGGAGTTGGGGCCAGGATGCTACTAGGGGAGGTGGGCTGCTGGAGGTGGGGCCAGGATGCTACTAGGGTGAACTAGATTTGCTTTAGGTTTTGGTGTGAGGAAAGCTGGGACTTGGCGGGCATTGACCCCTTTTCTGCGTTCATCGGCTGCCTGGCTTGCCCTGGAGCCCCAGGGGGGTGTAGGCCTCCCGGGGGGATGCGGCCCACTACGGGAGCTACCCCTCAGGCGCTTCTTGGGGTGGCCGATGCTCTCACGCCTGCCTGGGGCTGGGGATGGAGCAGGGCGGCGCTTGGCATGATGAGCGGCCTGCTCTGCGTGGCCGGGTACGCGAGCGACACGGAGAACCGTCTCTGCGTGGCCGCGGCGGCGCGCAAGGACCTCGGGGCTGTGCAGACGGAGCTGGAGGTGCCGGCGGCGGAGGCGCTGCCTTTCACGCGGCGGTGGTGCCTCGAGGAAGTGCGCATCGCGGTGGAGCTGAGGAAGCCGGTGCTCCTCGCTGCCGGCGCGGTGTCCACCTCCGGGGAGCGCACGTTTGAGCCGGGCGACGCGGAGCTGGCCACCAAGCTGGTGAGCCTGGTGGACGCGGAGACGGCGGGCACGGGGCAGGCCGAGGACCTCGAGCGGCTGAAGGACTCCAGCATCAACCGAGGCGTCACGGAAGGGGACCTTACAGTGACTGTCCGTGGTGCCCTGCAGGGTGGGTCCCCCCCTCACCTCTAGGCCCTGCTCCTCGCCGGCCCCAGCAATTGCACGCGCTGCCAGTTGGGCTGGTGGCCCTGGCAGAGCCCGCTTATGTGAAGAAGGGCCCCTGCAGGCGGCCTCGTCCTGCAGGCAGAGGCTGGGTGGTCTGTGAGGGCGTGGCGGGTGAGGGGCTTGCAGGAGCTCATCTGGGTCGCAACCACCAGCTGCTGCTGAAGGCAGCAGTGCTGGGGTCGCTGGAGTTACTGCCGGGGGGGGCCGCCAGCCTGGATGTCAACGCTTGCTGTGCCGACGGCGTGTCTCCGCTGGCGGCGGCGGCGGCTCTCGGGCAGCCATGGCTGGTGCGAGCGCTGCGGGACCTCGGGGCAAATGACCGCGCCGGGGCAGTGGTGGCGGCGGCACAGGCGGGGCATGCTGACACCCTGCTGGTGCTGCTGCCACGAGCCAGCCCGAATGAGCGGAACCGCCTCGGGCAGAGCGCCCTGGTGGAGGCGGCAATCGGAGGCCACCTGTCGGCGGTGCACGTGATGCTGGAGGCTGGGGCGCATGCCTCCCACTGCGATGCCTCCGAGCGGTCCGCGGCGATGGCCGCGGCAGAGGGTGGGCACCTCATGGTGCTGCAGGTACGCAGAGCAATCGTTGCCCGACTGGAAAGAGAGTGGGCGCCAGCCGTCGCACACCACGGCATCACTGGTGAAGGCGCACGTAGCTCCAGGCGCGCGTTGCGCAGCAGCATGTTGTGGTCTCAGTCGAGCGTGCGCTACGCGACCACGCCTCTCCTTCCAAAGGCTTGATCGCGCTCCGCCGGCATCAGAGACAAGGCGCAGCTCGCTCATCGGAAGCTGCCGAGTGAGAGGTGCTGAGAGCACGAGGTCGCTCCGCTTCCCGGTCTCTCAAGCTCTCCATTGGGCGCATCACCCAACATCCCCGACTTAACCGCAGGGGCCCGTAATAAATCCTGCACAAGAGGACGGATTGAGATTGCGGCGCCCCTTCCTGCGTGCCCTTGCCATGACACCACTCGCTCGCGGCGGAGGCCGTCACATTTGGCTGGCGCATCATGGATATCTATCTGTCTTTGCAGCGCAGACCTTTCCCGAGAGTGTTTGCTCGAGGTGGCTGATGTAACGGTCGCTGGAGCCTGGCATCATCGTTGCCAAGCTTTTTTTATTTGCTTGGCCAATCGTGGCTGCCGCTGCCAGGCTGGAATGATGGAGCTCCTGGTGTTGGGTCGGTGGCAGGCGCTGCTCGCGGCAGGTGCGGAGATGTCGGGCATGAGCACGAATGGTATGACCTGCTTGATGTACGCCGCCAAGGGCGGCAACGTTACAATCATTGAGAAGGCGAAGGAGGCGGCGGACCTGATGGTGGCAGAGGCAGCGGCGATGACGTCGCCGACACTCCCGGGGGCCTTGGAGGAAGACAGCGACGAGGAGGGGGAGCCCGCGCCGATAGACGCGGCGGACATTTACGGGCTGACAGCGGTGATGCATGCGGCGATGGCCGGGAAGGGCGCGGCGGTGCGCTGGCTGGTGCGCGCCAATGCTGGGGTGTACAGCGTCGCCAAGGGGGGCCGCACCGCATTGATGATCGGCGTGGAGGGGGGCAACCTGGAGGCAGTGCGCTCCCTTCTGGACGTGGTGCGGGAGCGGGGCGGGGATCTGGTCGCGCTGATGGACCTGGCGGACGAGGACGGCACCACCGCGCTGATGCGCTCCGCCACCGTCGGCTACACCGCCATCCTCAAGGTGCTGCTGGAGGCCGGCGCCGACCACGGCGCCTTCGACATGACCGGTGAGCGCCCGGCGACCCATTGCGCAGCCTGCAGGGTCATCCATCCACGCGGGAATCCATGGCGGTGCCGTGTTCGAAGCTTCTCGCAGGCCGCGTCTTAGTTCTGATCTGCCCTCGTGAAGGGCTCTTGTGCTGCCCACGCCGCCTGGCAGCGTCCTCTCTGTCAAGAGAGGATGTGGACGCTGCTGGGGATCACCGGCGCAGATTGCTCCCCTTGAGGTCAGCCGAGCCGGCGCCACCTGCTTCTGGCAGCGCGTATCGGGACGGGACTGCATTGCTGCCATCCGAGAGAAGGCCTGGTATGAAGCCTGTGGCAATGCTCACCTCGATGCAAACTCGGATGCGTACCCGTGCGGCGTGACGTGGCTGCGCCAGCCCGTGGCGGCTTCAAGAGGCCGCGGCTCTACAGGGGCCCTGTCCGCTGGGAGAGGCGCAGTGCCGCCGCCTGTGGTGCGGTGCGGATGCCAGATGGCGGTGACGGTGGCAGATTTTAGGGCGGCCAGTTTGGCCTGGGAAGCGACCTGACCTGGGCAATTTGCGGACGGGCGGCGGGGTGGCGCAGGGCGCACAGTGCTCATGCATGCGGTGGCAGGGGGTCACATGGAGGTGGCGCGCGACATCCTGAACTACATCACGTTGTCGGCGAGGGCGCACCAGATGATCAGCCTGGAGGCGTGCGACCCGGAGGCGAACACAGCGCTGCTTACGGTCGCGGCGGCGGCGCGGGCATCGGACACGCTCACCACGGTGCGGAACCGCGTGGCCATGGCGCGGATGCTGTTCGAGGCAGGGGCGGACATGCGCGCCCGCAACACCAGTGGCTGCACGCTGCTCGGGCGTGCAGTGGCGGTGGGCAACATGACGCTGGCTCGCGCGCTGCTGGCCTCCGGCGGGGAGTTCGCATCCCTCCTGGGCTCCGTGGCCATCTGCGCCGCGGGCGACGTCGGGGACTGCGATGTGCTCGGGGCGCTCCTCGAGCTGTCGGTCTCGCCAGATGGCGGCGCCTCCCAGGTGCCTCACCATCCCTGCCCCTCGAGCCGTCTGGTCCCGCCAGATGGCGGCCCCCCACGCAAGTCCGCCTCGCCTTCCTGGTGCATCCCACCGCCAGCGCCAACCCTTGTCTCGACGGTGTCGGCTCACCTTGGAGCCCGCCTGCACCTCGCTGTGACTGCTCCACGCGCCGCGTGAGCAGGCGGGTGTGCGGGCACGGGCAGGCGAACGAGAGCCCGCTCTATCACGCGGCTGCCGGCTGCCACGAGAAGGCTGTGAACATGCTGCTCAGCGCGGGTGCGGCGATCACTTACGAGAAGGTGAGATCCAACGGCGTATGCAATGATGTGGCCTCGCCTTGGGCCGCCAAAGGTGGTTTCATTGCAGTGAGGGATTGGTTCCGCAGGTGGTCCTTTGGTGGAGGGTGCGGGCAGGGGGGACTGGCAGTGGGGTAAGGCATCCGTTCGATGGGAGGTTGGGGGGCTGCTGTGCAGGAGGACGCGTGGAATGCCCTTCACGTTGCCGCCAAGGTGGGCTGCGCGGCGGCGGTGAAAGCCCTGCTCGCTGCAGGCGCCCCGCTTGAGAAACGCACGTCCTCCGGGCCGGTGCGCCCGCCTCGCCTCCGCACGCAGCCCTCCGTTGCAGCAGCCCGGCCTCATCTGAAGTGTGCTATGGGGGGGTTGGATGTTCACTGGCTTGGCGTACACGGGTTCATGCAGGAGGGCGCGAGCGCGCTCATGGTGTGGGTGCTGCAACGCTGCGACGTGCAAACTATCGGGGTCCTCCAGTACCTCCTCGATGCTGGAGCTGACGCCAACTGTATAACTATAGTGGTGAGTGCGCCCAGGGGGTCCGTCGTGTGTGCGTCCCAGCGCTCTCCGCGGTTGCTCCATGCGGTGCCGTCAAAGCAATGTGGGGCAGCACCATTGCGGAGGGTTGTGTACATCGTGCCAATGTCAATCCCGGCAGCGCTCATCGAGCTGCTCTGAATTGGTGGACTCATCCAACTTTAGCTTAGTCGCAAACACAAGCGCGGGCGTCACTCTTGCGCCCGGCCTTGGAGACCGGTGCGCGCGTCTGAGCTTTGAGGGTGCCGCGTGCATATCTTTGCGATCCTCAACATAGATATGCCGACACTCGCAAAGTTCTAAAATTGGCAAACGGAATATTCCGTGAGCAGTGGCAGCCACCTTTGATGGCGAGAGGCACACATTCGAAGGACTCCTTTTTGCCGGTTTAAAATACACGCAGTGCACACCGGCATCGCACCACGGATTCCTCCCCTTACCTGGATGATGCTTCCGATTATAAGTTCCCCATGCCTGCCCCTGCAAACGGGCAGACAACGTCCCGCGGGTCGCATTCCATCCGTCTTGAGCGCAGCTGTAAAGCTCCTGTATGCAGCGCCCTCCTTTGGCGCAACGGCCGGGCTGCACTCAGCTGGCATGCCTTGCACCACTTGGCGTGTCCGTGACGTGCTCCGTACCGGCGGACGTGGCCGGCGCACATCAATTGCTTTCCCTACCAGATTCAAGACTTGGCAAAATTCACGCACAAAGATGGGCATTCGAGTCTTCGCCGACATCGCTGCCATGCCTTGCAACACTTGCTCTATTGGCCACCAAGCCGGCTGTTACGAGTGTGCCTCACAGCCATTGGCACGGGCTACAGGAAAGGAAAGTCCGGATACCCGCACTAAGGGAGGATTTAGGTCAAACAGTTCTGAGCTCACTTTTGAACACGCTGCGCACTTCTCATATTCCCAGCGGAGACATTCTTGTAGCACGTCTATCGAACATTTCAAATATTTTTTTCCATCTTTTTATTTACAGATAGAGGGATACCGATCAAAAGAACACTTATGGTGGTGGCTGCTTTCCCCTGAACTGTTTTGACTGCGATTGACACCACTCTGTGACGCATTTGCCGAGTAGCGATAGTTTAGCATCATGGGGCGGCGAGGATGACAGGAGGAGATGCAAGGATTGGGCCCTATGGTTCCCCTGGATGTGGTGCAGCTACGCGAAGGACCGGATGAGGTGAAGAAGCTTCTGGGTGCGTGCGCAACGGCAAAGGAGGCCAGCATCCCCCCAAAACAGTACCTTTGTTACCGCAGTACATTGAATATAAGCAAATTGTTTATTCATCGGGGGAGGCTTCTCTGTAGCATACATGAAGCAGGTTAGGAGCTCTATCTTTGGGCGCTCTCGCTATATCTTACTGGCATTTGTGCGTGCCATGCTGTGCAGAGAAGCACGGAGGAATCCGCAAGTGCAATCTGAAAGTGCGCCGCCAGGGTACCCCGGGCACTGCTGGTGCCACTGCCGATGACAGTGAGAAAGACGATGTTGTGTTGGATAACGAGCAAGAATTGAAGATCGAAGAGGAGGACTCCCAGATCGGAGTTCATCGCCCCGCTGCGCCAACCGAAGAGGACGAGGAGCAAAAGTTGGTGATGGAAGAGGCCTCCCTAAGAGAGGCACTTGGCGCAGCTACGCCTGCGGATCTTCCTGTAGAGGCACCTGGCACAGCTATGCCTGCGGATCTTCCTGTAGAGGCACCTGGCACAGCTATGCCTGCGGATCTTCCTGTAGAGGCACCTGGCGCAGCTATGCCTGCGGATCGTCCTGTTGAGGCACCTGGCACAGCTATGCCTGCGGATCTTGCTGTGTCTGCATAGCCTGTCAGGATGAACATCGATAAACATGTGTCTGCATGTGCATGATTAAAACTAGCTAATACCGCCTGCACTGACAATAGCATGCATAGAAACATAGAATCTCTGCAGATGGTTGGAATCTGTTCATATTTCCACACATATTTCTGTCAATTTAATAGTGATGTATCAATATATTCAAAGCAAAATGTCGATTGAAATGTTTTGAGCTTGCGAGCCTTGTTGCCCTTCATCATGACACCAAGATAACACTGACATGTCAATAGAATAACATGAGGTGACACAACCGATACCATGCCTTGATATACCGGCGTTGCAATTATCAATCGATGTGTTTTTTACCTATATCTTGTAATATCGGAATCGGGTGAATAATTATGCACATGATATCGGCATCGCGGCAAATATCGGTAATCAAATTATTGGTATTGATGAATGACCGATAGGCACATATCGAAATTCTTTGAACAACGTTCAATCTTTCACTATATCGACAAATCCGATTCAAAACTTCGGATCCAAAGGTTTTTGGTTTCAACCCCCAAAAGCGCCTTCGCGCGGCGGCGGGATAAGTTGTCGATATTGCGATATGGGTTTGCATGCTTTTGATTTGTATGACTCCAAAGTTTGAATCGATTTCTGATGAACCGGTTTTATCCGGCTTTACCATTTGCGACCGGGGAAGCTAGTGTAGGAGCTACCCCTCCAGTTTCTTCTCTTCTTTACACTTTCGGGCTTAACTATTACTAACTATTAAACGACCGCACGAGGTATGGTTTCGATTGGTCCACTATTCGGAATTCGGTTTCGTAAGTCTTCCTAGTATGCTTTCAGTGTATGCTTTCAATACACATATACAGCGGTTACGGTTTTGTACACTTATTATGTCACACTTATTCAGTTCAGTTCTCATCCCCGAAGCTGGCTGCCATAGAGTTCTTAAGCATCATGAAACTCAACTCGGAACTCAACTGTACTAAGTACTCCGTACAGCGATCTAGGCACCTCACACCAACATCATTCAGATCGGTCCTACTGTACTCCGTACTGAGTACTTTTTATAGTTGTAGTTGCTTTTTGTACTTAGCCGTTTTCTTAGCCCTTTTACTTGCGTCTCTGGCTCTTGTGCTTGCCTCCTAGCACAACTCCCCCCCTTAGGGAAGGTCACGTCCACGCTGACCACGTCGGACCGGTGAAGTTTTTATACAGATCTTCTACTGTTGCTCAGGATGATTATACAGGTCTCAGCCGCCTGTCGTCTGGGATGACATTACACTTCCCATGACACACACCGCAGTAAGGAGTTCAGCCTCTTAAGCACAAGGGTCGGCCTCTCACCGGTCTGCCATCTGCACTACCAGGCTCCCCCAAGGCTCGAGATCTCACATCCATTACTACGCTCAAGGTTTCAAACCTTCCAACACGGCACACTGCAGGTGATGACAATAGGTTTGCCAATTACCCGGCAGTTCTCGGGATGCCGGCCCGGAGGAAAGGTTTTAAACCCCTACCGCCTCCTCGGAATGCGCAGAGCTTTTATCCAGATCTCCAACTGCCGCCCGGTCATGCCAAGTCTAGAGCCAATGCTCTCATGAAATGGATTGTACAGATTTCCACCTGTCGCCTGGCAGTGCCGAGGCTAGAGCCACCGCTCTGGTGGATGGATTATCCAGGTTCTCACCTGTCGCCTGGCTATGCCGAGGCTAGAGCCACTGCTCTGGTGGATGGATTATACAGGTTCTCACCTGTCGCCTGGCTATGCCGAGGCTAGAGCCACTGCTCTGGTGGATGGATTATACAGGTTCTCACCTGTCGCCTGGCTATGCCGAGGCTAGAGCCACTGCTCTGGTGGATGGATTATACAGGTTCTCACCTGTCGCCTGGCATGCCGAGGCTAGAGCCACTGCTCTGGTGGATGGATTATACAGGTTCTCACCTGTCGCCTGGCTATGCCGAGGCTAGAGCCACTGCTCTGGTGGATGGATTATACAGGTTCTCACCTGTCGCCTGGCTATGCCGAGGCTAGAGCCACTGCTCTCTGATTATACAAATTTCACTTGTCGCCTGGCTATGCCGAGGCTAGAGCCACTGCTCTGGTGGATGGATTATACAGGTTCTCACCTGTCGCCTGGCTATGCCGAGGCTAGAGCCACTGCTCTGGTGGATGGATTATACAGGTTCTCACCTGTCGCCTGGCTATGCCGAGGCTAGAGCCACTGCTCTGGTGGATGGATTATACAGGTTCTCACCTGTCGCCTGGCGCGCTCGCGGTGGCTGCCATCTGCCACTCGCGGCGCGCTCTCTCCCCCCCAAAAGAAAAGCGGTCCGCTCCCGGACGCTTCACTCTCGGTGGCCCTAAGGGGAGGGCGCGGGTGAGCACCTCGGTGTGCTCACCTCGTGGCGACACGCATGTAAGGGTGGGCCTCCTTGCAGGCGCGTGGCGATGCGTCCCGTCGAGACGGGTGCACCTGCCCGGAGCTTGGGGCTCGCCGGCCTCATCAGCACCCCGAGTGTGGGTGCCGCGCTCCGCGCTCGGCGGCGGGGCATGAGTGCGCGGTGTGCTGCTCCCAGGCACGCGCATCAACCTCTGCAAGGAGGCCCGATGCGCCTGGACGCGGTGCACACGCTGCGCGCTACTCCCAGGCACCATGCGTCTGGTGCGCCTGGCGGGGCAGCGGCGCGTCACGCAGCCCGAGACAGCACAGCGAGAGCTGCTGCCTCATGGCGGTGCGCCTGGCGCGCTCGCGGTGGCTGCCATCTGCCACTCGCGGCGCGCTCTCTCCCCCCCAAAAGAAAAGCGGTCCGCTCCCGGACGCTTCACTCTCGGTGGCCCTAAGGGGAGGGCGCGGGTGAGCACCTCGGTGTGCTCACCCCGTGGCGACACGCATGCAAGGGTGGGCCTCCTTGCACGCGCGTGGCGATGCGTCCCGTCGAGACGGGTGCACTCACCCGGAGCTTGGGGCTCGCCGGCCTCATCAGCACCCCGAGTGTGGGTGCCGCGCTCCGCGCTCGGCGGCGGGGCATGCGTGCGCGGTGTGCTGCTCCCAGGCACGCGCATCAACCTCTGCAAGGAGGCCCGATGCGCCTGGACGCGGTGCACACGCTGCGCGCTACCCCCAGGCACCATGCGTCTGGTGTGCCTGGCGGGGCAGCGGCGCGTCACGCAGCCCGAGACAGCACAGCGAGAGCTGCTGCCTCATGGCGGTGCGCCTGGCGCGCTCGCGGTGGCTGCCATCTGCCACTCGCGGCGCGCTCTCTCCCCCCCAAAAGAAAAGCGGTCCGCTCCCGGACGCTTCACTCTCGGTGGCCCTAAGGGGAGGGCGCGGGTGAGCACCTCGGTGTGCTCACCTCGTGGCGACACGCATGCAAGGGTGGGCCTCCTTGCAGGCGCGTGGCGATGCGTCCCGTCGAGACGGGTGCACTCGCCCGGAGCTTGGGGCTCGCCGGCCTCATCAGCACCCCGAGTGTGGGTGCCGCGCTCCGCGCTCGGCGGCGGGGCATGCGTGCGCGGTGTGCTGCTCCCAGGCACGCGCATCAACCTCTGCAAGGAGGCCCGATGCGCCTGGACGCGGTGCACACGCTGCGCGCTACCCCCAGGCACCATGCGCCTGGTGTGCCTGGCGGGGCAGCGGCGCGTCACGCAGCCCGAGACAGCACAGCGAGAGCTGCTGCCTCATGGCGGTGCGCCTGGCGCGCTCGCGGTGGCTGCCATCTGCCACTCGCGGCGCGCTCTCTCCCCCCCCAAAAGAAAAGCGGTCCGCTCCCGGACGCTTCACTCTCAGTGGCCCTAAGGGGAGGGCGCGGGTGAGCACCTCGGTGTGCTCACCCCGTGGCGACACGCATGCAAGGGTGGACCTCCTTGCACGCGCGTGGCGATGCGTCCCGTCGAGACGGGTGCACTCGCCCGGAGCTTAGGGCTCGCCGGCCTCATCAGCACCCCGCGCTCCGCGTACGCCTACTGTTCCTACCCTAAGTCCTAAACCTCAAAATACTTCCCTAGTACCTCTCGAGGGCCTTCTCGTTGAGATGGACTCTCCAGATGGCGTTTGCCTCCCCAAGTGCGCAAGGATGTGAGCATGGAGCAACTGATAGTTGTCTGCTCACACCCTCAGCTAGGCTCGTGCGTGAGCGCTATGCTCTCAGCCTTTGGCTCGGCAACGCCACTGGGGTCCGGTGCGACACCCACCGATCTCCTCGTGCCACGGGGCCCTCGCCTCCTACGTGAGGATATCCGCCTTCTATCGCGGGCCCCTCGTCTCCCGCGGCGACCTGCTCGCCTCCTCCGACGGCACGCTCGCCTTGTGGGGGTCGCGCCTATCGCACTCCGAGCATCGCTCCTCCCTCTCGCATCCTGCGACACGGCCTGGACGCCGAGAGCCTGCGAGCCTGTCGAGTCCAATCCCTCGGCCGATGGCCCGACCACGCCTCGCCTATCATGGGTCCCCCGCCTCCCGCGGCGACCTGCTCGCCTTCCTCTACGGTTCGCTCGCCTCGTGGGTGTTGCGCTTGCCGCAACCCGGGTACCATGCCACCTCCTCGCATCCGGCGAAGCGGCCTCAACGCCGAGAGCCTGCGAGCCTGTCGAGTCCAACGCCTCGGCCGATGGCTCGACCACGCCTCGCCTACCACGGGCTCCTCGCCTCCCGCGGCGACCTGCTCGCCTCCCTCTACGGCTCGCTCGCCTCGTGGGTGTTGCGCCTGCCGCATCAGGGACACCGCACCACTTCCCCGCATCGGGCGACGCGGCCACAACGTCGAGAGCCTGCGAGCCTAACAGGTCCGTGTGGCTAGGGGGCAGCCGTGCGCCCTCTCGGAGCAACGCCTCCGCCTCGCCGCCAGGTAGCGGCAGTGACACCTCCTCGGGCAGCACCTCGGCAGTGCCACTAGAGGACATCCGTGCACACTCCATGGGCTGCACCTCGACTGTGCGCTCCGGTGATGACTGTGTGCACCCCTCACGCGGTGACTCGACTCTGTTGGCGGGTGGCCGCTGCGCGCACTCGTCGGGCCGCACCGCCAATATGCTGCCAGGGGCCAGCTGTGCGCACTCTCGGAGCGACGCCTCCGCCTCCTCGTCGGGTGGCGGCAGTGTGTGCTCCTGGGGCAACACTCCTGCTCTACTACCATCAGGTGGCCACTGTGTGCGCTCCCCGGGCAGCACCTCCACCGACGACTGCGGATATGGGCCTAGTGGTGGCGCCGTGAGCGGCCTCCAAGGCTCCGCATCAACGGACAGCTGGGTGCGTGTCGCGCCAGCGCGCGCGTCTGTGTCGTGGCTTTGGTCGCGCGCCTCGCTCGGGGCACCGCCAGCGCTCTGGCTGTGGTCTAGCGCCTCGCTCGGGTCACCGCCAGCGCTCTGACCGTGGCCGTGCACCTCACAGGGGGTTGCGCCGGTGCCATGGCCGTGCTCGCGGGGCTCGCTAGGGGCACTGTTAGCGCTATGGCTATGGGTGCGCCTCGCGCCAGGGCATATGTAGCGCATGCCCGCGCCATGCTTGCTACTGCGCGCGAGAGGTGATATTGGTCCACGAAAGTCGTCCGTCCGTCCGTCCGTTGGGTGCAATCTCCTGGAGGCAAGCGAGGTTGCAACCGGTTTCAACCTACTACTACGGCAAATATCATACACCTTACATATTTTAGATCTTACACACGTTTCGCATTTTATATGAAAGAGGAGGAATGAACTTTGTTGCAAGGTCCGCATCTTCCAATGGAGATGTCAGGCGCACAGCAACCCAGTGATGAATCCATCTAAATGCCAAAACGGCCATCGTCATAATCTACATCCTGCCAGCATGACGATTGATAATCATGACTCACCCTGCTAGTAATTCCGTAGTCCGCCTGCGAGCGGTGCAGGGTAACCACCACCTGCTGCAACCAATAGCAGCTCGAACAGCAGCTGTGCGTGCTCTATTTTGCATCGCTCCACCTCCTGGAACAATCGTCGGTTTCGCTTGCCTGCGCTGTGCGCAATTGTCAAAAAGAACTTCCACGCCGCTTTCCCCAAACCTCCAAAAGACTCGAACACAAAAGGCAATAGAGCGTGTGCCCAGCTTGGCGCGTCCAACGCCCTCTATATATATATACTGGTTGTGCGCATGCGCGCGCGCGCGTGTGTACTACGTAGTTTATATTTCTTCGTCACTGTCATAAATTGCCAGCAATGCAGCCTCGTATGCCCCAATCGCGCCGGGAGAAGCGTCGCGTACTAAATCGTGGTCATCCATGTCTACTGTTATAGTATTCAATCTGGCTTACCACCACGAATTGTACTGTGATTGGTACCAAGCAACACAGACATCCGATAAATAAATCGGACTGTGATAATCACGACGCTTGTTCCAAGCATGTTGTGAAAGCGAAGAAATTGTAGTATTCACTCTGGCTTACCACCACGCATTGTGCGATTCGTGCCAAGCAACAGAGGCATCCGATTGATAAATCAGACCGTGATAATCACGACGCGTGTCCCGGCGCGACGGGGCATACAAGGCTACACACGGAGCGATCCACAGTGTGAAACACACATACGTGTAAGCATGAGCGAAGGTCGCTGCATACACAGACTATATCACCATGCACCACGTGATTATCCGTACATGCGTGGCAATGCATGCTGCGTTACGAACACATGCATGTAGGCAGCTGGCTCGATAACGCGTACCCTTGGAAAATATAAACGTTTCAAAGGGGATTAGTATCGGTCCACTCCGTCCGTCCGTCCGTCCGTCCGCCACTGTCCGTCCACTGTGGACGGACGGACGGACGGACGGACAAGTGGACCAAACATTCTTAACATTCTAACATTTCGCAAAATAGGGCTCCCATACTTAAGCCCATACTTAAGGAGGGTAACGCGTCGGCCCGCGTCGACGCCTGCGTTTTCCCATACTTAAGAAAAATTAAATTTTTTCTTCATACTTAAGGAATAGACACTGGCTCCCCCCTCCCCCCCTAACCAGGGACTCAGGGGGTATAACCCAGTCGCATGCGAGTGTCAAACGTGCGTCAGAGAGACGAACCCAACGACAGAGCTTGACAACCGTATACGAATGTCACACGTGAGTCTGGGTGTCAGGTGTTTTTTCTTTTTTTTTTTCTTTTTTTTTTTGGGTGTCGGACCTAGTGCACCTGCTTGACAATCGTATACGATTGTCAAGCAGGTGAGTCTTGGTGTCAGGTGTGCTGCACATAGACATATCGGGACGTCTAAGGTTCAGGGTTTTAGGATATATGTTGGATATATATATTGGAGGAGTTGTAACCGGAGGTCATTTCATCACACCTGCGTTCGTCACATAGAACCACAACCCGCCCCTTAGACTACCTCACCATTATGCCCAGTATTGGAATATTGCAGTATTGGATATGGCCTTTCGATACTTTTACGTTTCGCGACTGCCAGTTACAACAAGCCCAATGGGTTCCTGAAGACCGTTTAATTCTCCGCTTGTGGCGGCGAGCGCGGCAACAAGCTGAAGAAGACTGGGAGGACTTCGGGCAACATGCAGTTAATCTCAGGACCTATCACTGGTGGAGTTTTTGGCCGATGTACGTCCACGGCCGTAGATCCAGCGAAAGGTTCGGGGTGAGGCATCTCGTGTACTGGTATGAGGGCGGGTGGATCTACCACCGATACTCAGATTTGGAGTGGCGGGGCTGGCGAAATAGACACCGCTACAGCGAAACTACGCACTGTGCCCTGACAGAGATGGAAAGCGATCTGCTGCAGGAAGATGAAAGGAGATGCGAAGGTTGCGGGCGTATGTTCAGAATCTGCACCCTAACGCGCATAATTGATGCTAGCGCGTGCAATGAGGAGACATATGCTTGGTAGCTAACACTTATGTCACGTGTTAGTACTGAAATAAACCGTATACTTACATGTAGGAAAAACAATAACTTTCACGCCGTGCATACCAAAACTACCCTCTGCACACTTCTGACAATCGTACACGACTGTCAACACCGTGTTGAAAGGAAATCTCTCGAAGTTTACTGCTATATAAGTAATGTTACATGTCTTTTATTCATTTATTTTCGCAGTAAAATACTAGCATCATGAATACTCCTGAGTTCATGGAAGACGCACTTGTTGAGCTTGAACGTATGTATATCGAATACGAAAAATGCAGTGTGTGCCATTCCTGGAATTGGTTCTTATATCGCGAGGAAGTGTTCATCGATCCTGCGCTGATTCCTACACATGACCCCTCTGAGGCTAAATGGAGGTTTATCCGCGAGACTCGGGAAACATGGTATTTTCAACTGTTGGATGCGCATCGGTATCCTGCCACTACTGCGCAATATACGTACACTCCCACGCAAGCCAACCCTGGCGCACTTACCCCAAAAACAATGGCGGTTCCCACAGATTTCATTCCGGAGTTGATTAACCAGGGCACAGGCTTTGACCAGGAACCTGATGACGACGGAAAGTGGTGCAATTGCCGTTAGGAAAAAAATACCTTGCTCCCATGCCTATTTAAGACGTGTTGTAGCGAGTTTTAATCATTTATTTTCGCGTTCAAAAACTTCCTGAGAAATGGCGCTGACCCGGCAGGTTGAGCGAGTCTTGCTTTGGTTAGATGGTTTTGACGAGGATGAAGATATGATAAATCATGTGAACATTTTCGGTCATACACCTTGCGTAAACTGTAATGCGGAAAACGTATACGCGCATTGCGAAAGGCCTATCATTCAGGGAAATTGGGACTTGGACGCAATCTCCGCAGGATACCGTTATGTACGCCGAACTCGGTTTTTCCTATTCTTTACCTTGATGCATCTCGAACGATTTCCCTCCAGGAACCCTTGGACGGGGAGGTGGGTAACGCCTAGAAATCTGAAAATACCTGTGGACAAGATAAATGATTTATTGTTACCGGAGCAGCGCGGTGAGAGTATAGAGCAATATTTAGGAGCTTGCAACTGTGCGGCGGATATGCCTGACGAGGACTTGGACTTTGGCTTCTAACAACATGATAATTGTAACAAAATAAATTGAGAAAATAATTGTTAGTTCTAAGTAGTGTTTTATTCATACCCTGCATCCTCCACACTGCTACCATTTTCGCTACTTCCGCGTACAGCGTTCTCATCATTCCATACTCGCAGTGTGGGTATGACCTAGTGCAACTGCTTGACAATCGTATACGATTGTCACACGTGAGTCTGAGTGTCGAAGCTAGTGCCCTTCGGCTGTTTCGAAATATAAGGGGTTGAAGTAATAGATTAACGTCATTTTTTTTCACACATAATGCATCTTCCGAACCACGTCTGATTAAAAATCTTCATCTGCAGGTATTATAGTGTGGCGCTTGCGATTACATAACACGCTACCTCCAATATGAATGCACCTCATTTCCCTGCAGACTTACCTGTTCAGCTTGAACGACTGCACATAGAATCCGAAAAATGTCGTGTGTGCCAATCCTGGAATTTGTTTCTAATTCGCGAGGAACTGTTCGTCGATCCTGCGCTGCATCCTAGATATGACATGACTAGACATGACCCCGCTTACGCGAAGTGGAGGTTTATCCGCAAAACGCGGGAAACATGGTATTTTCAACTGTTGGATGAGCATGTATACTCCGACGAGCAAGGCGTCGCTGACATGGGAACCCCAGTGACAATGCCGGTTCCCACGGACTATATTCCCGAGTTGATCTCCGGTGCCTCTCCCGAGAATGATGATGATGGAAAGTGGTGCAACTGCCGTTAGGAAACATACACGCTTGTGTACAGTCTTTATTTCATATTCGCATATGACTGACGAGGACTTGGACTTTGGCTTCTAAGAACATGCTAATTGTACCAATGATTTTAAGAAAATAATTGTTAATTGTGCTACCCTGAAATGTATGTTTCGTGGGTGTCCTCGGTTCTAGGGTCGGAGCCCGCCAGTGTCCAATGTACTAGCATTCATGCAGATTTACACGCTAGGTACAGGGTCGGGGTGCTCGAGCAACGCTGCCGCGAGATCGGCTGGCATCTCGAAACAAGCATCTGGCACCTCAGCCTCCATAACCGGAGTAGCCGAAATAGCATCCATGCCTAAAGCATCCGCGACTTCATTCAAATCCATTTCGTGGTCATCAGCCACATTGGCCTTTTGTTTTTCTATCAGCGCTATGTCACCTGCGAGCACCTCGGAATACCGTGCTCTGGCCATGTTCAACACCTCTGCATCCATGTCGATCGAAAGGACATGCCTTTGCTCCATATACCCCGCCATGGAGGCTGGAGCCGTTCCGCATGGAAATTCCATAACACAAGCATCCATGTTGCTGTACAAGCGCATCAGCTCACGGTAAAGACGGATTGGCTTCTGAACGCTGCGAATATTTTGTCCATCTTCTTTCTTCAGGTACTCCTTAGGTGGCAGCGGTACCTCCTGTTTATAAACAAACAACACACTCGAGTCTGAGTGTCGGACCTAGTGCACCTGCTTGACAATCGTATACGATTGTCACTTGCGAGTCTGCGTGTCTGAGCTAGTGCATCTACTTGACAATTTTGTTTGGCGGAGTTGCATTCATGAGAAGATATGAATGCATACAAGGATTCTTACCATGCTGTTCGTGAACGCGTTCGAAAACTTTCCGACCGTTGTTCGCAGCGGGGCCCACTTCGGTAGCTTATTACTCTTTGAGGGATCTTCCACCAAGTGCAGCAACACATACGGTTGCAAAACGCTGACCGGACCAGCCGCATTATTACCTATGCGTCCTCCGCCTCGATTCCAGTATTGAACCGTCTGGTGGCATGTCCATTGCAGCGGCCATCCTTTGGTCGAAGCGCAGAAGGCATCGATGATTGCTTGCTGCCTCGATATCGCGAAGGTTTTTCCATTAATGGTCACATTACTGCGGGTGGTCGAGTCCGGTAAGAATAGAATCACAATGCCACCATAATCCATAGCCGACATGCAAATACCACCCATGTATGAGTAGAAGTCTGTTGAATAGGTATCCCATACCTCCGAAAACAGCCCAAAAGGACCATCCACAAAGATCAGATCCACTCCATAGCGAGCGTGTTGCAATGTTTTTCATTGCGCCAATTGACCATGACTTGATTGCTGCGTGGACCCTTATTCCTTTCGGCGCGAGATTCGTTAACCTGTGGAACATTGCTTTCATCAGTCTGCTTTGAAATACATACGCAGGAAATACTTAATACATTGCAATGTAGATATATGAACAGTTCTAACCTTCATTCCGAATTCCAGCAATCCCTCAGTCAGAAGCTTCGCCAGCAACTCGCGATGGCACTTGTTGAAGTCCACCGGCTGCTGGACTCCCTCGGCAGCATGCAGCTCCTTGTGTTGGATTTTCAGCTCCATGAATTCAATCACCGCGCTCTTCGGCTCCCAATCATGATCGAAAATCTCCGTTTTAACCAGAGCATCCGGCATCCCGCCCTCCCGGCGTGACGCTTTCACACGGAGTTCCAGCCATTCCCAAACGGCCTGTAATACGCATCAGAATCAGTCTTCGAACTCAGAGACAGAGCAGACTCTAAGTCAAGCTAACGCCAGAGCTTGACAATCGTATACGATTGTCACACTTCTTTTACCAACATTTACCAACTGACCGATCATCCCCATGGCATGATCATCACAAGTGTATAACGGGGTCACCTTCGCACTGAACGCGGCGATCTCGTCATTGATATCTGGCATTTCTTTGGCTTCCATCATCCGCGACGCTGCCAGTACTGCAGGGGCCAGATTAATCTGAGACCCAGCTGCTGCTTGAATCGCCCATAGCAAATGCAGGCAGTTTTCCTCAAACCCCCTTTTCGTATGGGTGATGCCCAACGTCTGCAGAAACCATGCGGGATCGTATACGGGTGCCTCAGTGTAGGCAGGGCCATAAAGCTTCGGAATCGTGAACGTAGCCCCAAAGCGACCGCCATTTCGAATCTCGATGAAGTCATCCGGCAAGGTGTGAATGTAGCACAAGATCATACGCGTGGCTGCATAGCAAACATCACTGTCATTAGGACTTGTAATCCTGCAACTTAAAAAAAAAACTTGTGAGGACTAACTCACCAGCGCAATCCACAAGAGTCTTGTAGGTATGCATGGTATCCTGCGATGGCTTATTCACACTCTTGTCCATAGCCCTTCCTTCCTTGGAATCAACGCGCTTCCATCGTTTTGCTTTAATCATGCTCTTCATGACCTCATCGAAGCGTGCAGTGTAGAATTTGTTGGAAGATTGGATTAACATCCACACCAGAAGCTTGGTTTCCAAATCAGGCTCTCCGTGGACGTTCTGAATAAAAAAATGGTGATGTTTTTGCACGTACGTCATATGCTGCGAATCACGGTACGTTACCCCATTAAAGTCATAGGGTCCCCAAGGGGTGTCAACGTTTAGTTTGAGTATAGTCTCCTGCGTATCCTCATCATCATCATAGACGTCCCTGATAGCCTCTGCGTGTTTATACCAATCTGGGTATTTAGTCCAACCCATCAGCGAGGCAAACTTGGCCTTGGCAGATTCGATGACATCCTTGATGAAACCAAGACGATGACAATACGAGCTGAACTCAGTGCCAGTCAAAAACTTGCCCTTGCAACTGATCCCATATTTCTGGTAGAAATCCTTCCGTTTGTCCACATCGGCCATTAATGCTCCTTCCTTCGCCACTTTCAGAACAAAGAAAAAATATCGTACATCAAACCCTAAGGCTGATAGCGAGGTGCTTATAGCCTCTAGGGTAAGAACAGGCTGCAGTTCTTTCGGATAGTTCTTCAACTCGAGAGCTTCCTTCCGCCATTCGTCTCCCAGTTTTGGATCCAGTAACCGCAAAATCTGCAAGCAAGACACGTTGGACACATGTAAGGGGGGCGACACGCTTGTCACACGTGGGTGAGAACTGAAGCTTGCGCCAAAGCTTGACAATCGTATACGATTGTCACGCGTGAGTCGCCAAAGCTTGACAATCGTATACGATTGTCACGCGTGGGTGAGAACTGAAGCTTGCGCCAAAGCTTGACAATCGTATACGATTGTCACGCGTGAGTCAGGGGCGAAGCTAGCGCCAAAGCTTGACAATCGTATACGATTGTCACGCGTGGGTGAGAACTGAAGCTTGACAATCGTATAAGAGTGTCAAACGTGGGTGAGGACACATGAGAGAGCGCGGAAGTTTCATACCTTTTGCGCATCCCGCTCGCGCGATTGGAGGAGGGCAACTTTTGCCGATTGATCCCGAAGTTTGGAAATCTCGTTCGAGTAGGCCGCCGCGGTCGTATCCCTCAGATTATTCCGATACCAAGCGTTACTCTTGGCACTAGCTTGCCTTACCGGGAATTGTGTAAAATGCGCCAGTTGGTCTTCCGAGGCGTCGGCAACATTCAACAGCAAAATCCATTTATCGTGTTCGTGAGAGTCAACAAGACTTTCTGTTTGGTCGGTGTTCGTCAGTGTCCCGATAAGGCTCTGCGCAAACCGAAACTTGTAAAAAATTCATTCATGTACATACGGTATTTTATTGAAACAATGAAACAAACGATATCATACAAGGATCGCTTACCAAAACACAAAGAGGTGTTTCTTTCTTCAGAATTGTAATCGTTGTGGCCAACCCCTCCAGAGAGGACCTATTACTGGTCCCGTTACCGCTCCAGAATGCTTTACGTTTCCTTGCGTCCAGGACAAGGTCAAGCCAGGCGTCATAGCGATGCTGGCCATCCACCACGACAAGCTGCATTCGCATGAACTTGTTTTTCACCCACCTCTTGTAGTCGTCAGGATCATTATCGAATAGGTTGAGATAGTCGGTCTCCAGATTGTGCACCATGGTGTTGAAATTGCTTACTTCCTCAGGAGCCTCCGCATCCGCCGCTGCAAGCAACCGAAATGAACTTAGGTCTGACAATCGTATACGATTGTCAAGCTTTGTAGGAAAGTCCCGAACCCTTGCATAATACTAGTGCTGACAAGCAATGCCTCACCGGGATAAAACTTGGACATGAGCATTTGCCTATACTCTTCGTCCGTGTAATAGTGTCCAGTCCACCACACGATGACATGTGATTTGTCCACCTCCCATCGCTCCATGATGACCTTCTTCTGCTTCTCTATTCCCTCTTGCGAAGTCGCGCGGGTAAACGAAAGTCGGTTTGAGTCGCCCTGAACATCAGCAGGATGTACCAGCAAGCCAAGAGGGGCAACTACTGGAAGCTTTTTGTCTTCTCGTAGTTGTCAGCTGCCCTTTCGCGATTGGGATGTCGTGACGAGAACCATTAGACTTCCGTCCATAGCATTTACCGTTAGTGCCTGCCCGCGTGACGTGAAGCAGGGAAGGTTGGAAGTCCCCACCAGCTTCCGGGTAAACGCGAACTAAAGTACGCTCCGGACGTGCCGCAGAGGTAGGTCTTGCCGCCGAGGTAGGTCTTGCCACCGAGGTAGGTCTTGCCGCAGAGGCAGGTGGCACCGCCGAGGCAGTGCGCGTCTTCTTGGAGGCGACGCCTTCCGAGGGAAGTTCCGCAGGGCGTTTGCGCGAAACCCCCCCATGATTCACCTTATCTGGACGGTGGGTGTCCGTTGCGGGGATGCCCCTCTGTGGAAGCCATCCTGTCGCGCCAGCACGAACTGTTTGCATTAATTCGCGACCATCTGCAAACTCTGCCTGAGTAAGGACGCCTTTAACCCACTTATCCTCCAATGAACGAATACGACCTTGCACGCACAACAAGTGCTTTGATGAGTTCTG
Source organism: Cymbomonas tetramitiformis (assembly GCA_001247695.2). Classification (NCBI taxonomy): domain Eukaryota; kingdom Viridiplantae; phylum Chlorophyta; class Pyramimonadophyceae; order Pyramimonadales; family Pyramimonadaceae; genus Cymbomonas; species Cymbomonas tetramitiformis. The sequence goes on along the minus strand of LGRX02024935.1, from coordinate 2,772 downwards.
CCGGTTCATCGCCAGGCAAATTTGTCGAATCTGCATAAGGCTATCGAATTCCACCGACTCCAACAAGGTGGAGTAGTATGCCCCCCACGATCTCCACTTCGCGTGCATGCTTTCCGCAAGGCATACAAGCGGTCGTTGGATTTCGGCGGTCATGTCTTCGGTTTGTTCCTTGAATTGCGACAGAATGTGCTGCGCGTGCCGTATTTGGAAAACGAAGTACGCATTCAATTTTGGCTGATTCGACCTGCCACATTTCTCAGCATACCAGGCGAAGATGGCAGTTTCACAGGACACCTTGGCCTCGGGAGTAGAGTAAATCCATCGCTGTAACAGGTCTTTGTGCACGGCATGGAGATCTGATGGAATAAGAGATTCGATCTTATGTAAGTTCTGCCCCCAATGGAACGTGCACTCCAGATTGTTACGGTCATCTTGGTCTGGCCAAACTTTCTTGATTGCTGCCCAGTTAGCACCTGTGCCCCAAATATTAATCAGTTCTTGAAAACCAAGCATATCATGCGTAGGTTTACACGGTGCTGACAATCTTATACGATTGTCAGAACGATATAAAGTGCAAACTCACACAAAAAACTATGATTTTTGACTTGCCCTGTATTTCATGCGTAGGTGACATTCGTATTCGAATGTCAACGGTTCTGACAATAGTATACGATTGTCAGAACCGTGTAACTTACAAACTCTCCCATTGAAAATTATGATCTTTAACTTACCTGCTGCATCTCCCATGAAGCCGTAGAATAATACTTCCTCACGCGGGTGTTCGGCTGCTACCGTCTTCTTCACCAATGTCCAAAACAGTACCTGTGTTTCGGTACAGTCTTTGGGTACGTTCATGGTGGCAATAGTGAGCAGAGCGTTGGCCTCTATGGAGAACACGTGCGCCCCCATCGTCACCCAATCCCCAGAAACCTTGCGATGTACGAAATCCAAGTGGACGTACGCTGAGCGGAGGTAGTCGTCGCTACTTTTCGGGTGCATGCGACGCACGAGATCGACACCTCCATCCACTCCGACACTGGACATAACGAACGTGTGAGCAAAACTGTCGATGTTCCCCTCGTCCGCGAAAGATTGCAGTAGGCCCTTACCGTGCTTAGCAGCCCATTGGGAAACGGCTTGCATGCCCTCATCCTGTCGACGGCCTCGCACGAGATTCTGGTCCACTGCCTTATCAATCACTTTCATTTTCCTCGCGATGTCTGGTAGCTGGCTAGGGTCAAAAGAAGAATCTTTTGGAAAGACGGTTTCCGAGAGTAAAGTCCTTTTCACCTGGCACACGTTTCGAACTCCACCGGTGTTTAGAACCTCCTCAGCCCTAGTCTTAGCTGCTTTTAGCTCACCCACGCTGGGGTTGTCGGTGGACAACACGGAATGGTTGTGTCCAAGGGAGCTAGTAGACAGCTGGAGGATGTTCCAATCGGAGTCTTCTTGGATGGTTACTTCAAACGGACAATTGCCGGAATGAGTAGGCGCAGCGTTGCAAAGGGCGCACGCCAGATTGCGGTTCTTAAAGGTACCGGTGAATTGGAAACGGTTACGATCACCCGTTGTACGAAACACTACACATGCATCGTTCTCGCAGGATAAAGCCCCACCACATCGAGTAGTTCTAGTAAGACGGCCTCTGATACGCCTTTTGTTCCCAGAACGCATCCAGGTCTGCGGATCGTATTTTAAGAAATCTCTCCAAGGAGAGAAATGTCCAGCACGTGGCTTGTAAACTACCCCCGGAAGGAGAGGTACTGGCAGTTCATCGACAAGCTCGCCAGGCTGACCTGGCGCTATGTCTTGGGACAAATCAACATGCTGAGAAAAATCTATCGGAATAGCTGGTCCGGCATAGGCAGTATTTTCCGATTTGACCTTATGCTTGAGCTTTGGTTCTTGTACAGCGCTAGAGGATTTCATAGATTCATACGAGTCCTTAGGAGGTGGAGGCGATTCGGTTAAGTCACAAACTAAATATTCTTGCTTTACTTCAGGGCGAGGCGTCTTAGGAGGCGGAGTAGCTGATGCTTGGGAAGATTCGTGTGTGGCAGTGTCGACATTCGCACAACCGGTTTTCACGTCACTAGATCCGGGGGTTGAACTGACACCACCGATCACAAGTACGTCAGCTCCGTCAGGGAACACGGTACCGAGTTCGACAGGTTGCACGTCTTCTGCGCTGCGCAGGTGAAGAAGCATCGGGGTGTCGGTAAGGGTTGGAAACAAGGCATGTAGTAACGGAAGAGTTATTGGCACGGTATGCGGGACATCCAAAGCATGATTACCGTATCGCAGGGAAGCCGGCATGGTTTCCTAAAGTACCATGAAAAATGAATTATTTTATGAAAATAATACCCTATATAGACATGATAAAAATATAAAAAAAAATAAGAAACACGTTAGACAATCGTATACGATTGTCAAGCTCTGTGGTTAGGTTCGTCTCTCTGACGCACGTTTGCCACTCGCAGACGATTGGGTTATACCCCCTGAGACCCTGGTTAGGGGGGGAGGGGGGAGTTAGTGTATATTCCTTAATACTTAAGAAAAAATTTAATTTTTCTTAAGTATGGGAAAACGTAGGCGTCGACGCGGGCCGACGCGTTACACTCCTTAAGTATGGGCTTAAGTATGGGCGCCCTAATTTGCGAAATGTTAGAATGTTAAGAATGTTTGGTCCACTGTCCGTCCGTCCGTCCGTCCGTCCATAGTGGACGGACAGTGGACGGACGGACGGACGGACGGACTTTCGTGGACCATTAC
>LGRX02024934.1:0-28590 GCA_001247695.2 Cymbomonas tetramitiformis | reverse complement strand
CGCGATCCATTATTCATTATCCCGTTTCTTGTGTTATAAAGCTTTTAATGATTTTCGGTTTTCATCATCAAACGCCCGCGTGGGGCAGTGCTTGAGCGTGGGTGTGCGGGTGTGCATGGGGTGGGATGCGGCAGGTACCTGGATCGAAGCTAGAGATGGATGGAGCAGAGGCAGTCGTGGAGCAGCGGTATAGGCGCCTCGGTGGGCCGCCCCGGAGAGCCGGGGGTGTCGCCGGGGCGCGGGCGAGGCAGGGAATCTGAGCTTGAACACGACATTAGCATTTATGCTCCTCAGGATATTTTCTCAAATAAATTATTTCATTATATTCGAAATTCGAAAATTCTATTTTGTATATTTTCATTTTTATATTTCTATATTTTGCTTTTTATTTCCTGTCTGAAATTATATAGCACGGCTTGACAAGAACCCTTGTCCGCAGACGTGTCATCCGAGTTGGACCAACCATGAATTAGCATTTTAGGCAACGGCAGACAAGTATATCTGTTATGTTATCTCTATCGTATGCTATGACGTTCAGGTGTTTGTCGGCCTATAGTCAATAGTGCTAAGTCCCGTCCTTAAATCTGGTTTAAATTTCGTCGCGCCGCGATCGCAGCGATTTGATTGGTTGGGAAACTGTAAAACGCTACGCACAGATGTTTTGCGTAACACGCTACGCAGAGATCTTTTGTCCAACATCTACGCGACGCGACGCTCTTGCGTCGCGTTTTTTGGTTCCACGTAGGCAAAATTTGAAAATTGTTCGTCAGTAATAAATGGACGCTCCTTGGATATGCGACGCGTGTGTACGCTCCACGTAGGCAGGTGCGACGCCTTCGACAGATCTTTGGATAAAATTCGTCGTATAAAATACATATCCCCCCCCGCCCCCACCCCCATGCCTCCCCCTGTCGGCCCTAGAAAACGTTAGTATGCATGCTAACGACGTACTAATACGTGCTAACGACATGTTAACGAATGATAACAATGTATGCTAACGACATATTAACACAACGTTAGCATGTCGCTAGCACGTCAATAGCATGTATGCTAACTGGAATTTATATGCTAACTACATGCTAACAACATACTACCGATATGTGCTAACGACACACTAACGCAACGTTAGCATGGCGTTAGCACGCTCTTAGTACGTCTTTGGTAAACATACTAACGACGTCATAACGGCATGTTAACGGCATACTACGGACATGCTAACAAGGGCAAGCCAAGTGGTTTAGTATGCCAATATGATGTCCATAGCATTGCATTAGTATGTTTCTAGCATAATATGTCCATGCTACCGCAACCATCATAAACGCATACTAAAGACATGCTATGGACGTGCTACGTGGATATTAACACTGATATGATAACTTATGTTAGCATGTTCATATAGTGGCATTAGCATGCCTTTAGCATGCTATGCTCGTACTAACAAGTACATACTAAACGCATACTATCGACATGCTATTTACATGTTAACGATACTAGACTAACGACATGCTATGTACGTCCTGCATACATACTAAACGCCGATATGATAACTGAAGTTAGCATGTGCATATAATGTTATTAGTATGCCTTTAGCATGCTATGCTCGTGCTAATGATTACGTATCAAACGCATATTATCGACATGCTATTGACATGCTAGCGATACTACACTAACAACATACTAATGGCATGCTAACACCGGTGTTAGCATGCACTACACGCATAACACACGCGTATACGCGGGGAACAAAGTTGTGACCAACATGCTCAACTAAGCAGGTTTGTACACAGGAAAGCAAGTGAAGACTATTAGCAATACAAACTGAATAAAAAAGGTATTAACACAGACCATGGTCGATAAAGACCTTGGCCAATGTTCAAGGATTCAAGTGTTCCTACTTTTTGCCATGAAAGGCTTTTTCAACCGCCCCTTTGCGGATGTAGGAGGCGTCAACTACTAGCGTCACCTGCTGCTTCTCCAGGACGGCGTCCTTTTTTCCACGGAATGCGGCGTAAAAGACCTTTTCAAATGCCTTGGCCTCCTTGGAATCCTTGGTCTCCAAAAATACCTCGGGTTTTTTTAGGATTGTGCCCAAAGCACTATAGGCTTTCCCACCGAACTCGTCAACGCCGACGGTTCCGGTCCGGTGGTTCACTTTTTTCACCTGAGGAAAATCACTATTCAAGTTAATTGGCAAGCAAGAAAAAACAAGGGAAACCGTATCGCTGTAATAACATGCTATGGGCATACTAAAGACAGGTTAAAGACGTACTAACTAATAAAAACTTACATCGAGCAAGGGAAGAGTTTGCATACCTCTATGGCAAGGAAGAGGGGGGGGAGCTTGAGGGCCTTGGGGTCCTCCCAGTGCCCGACCGTCGCGGAGAGGTCACATACGGCGACCTCTCCTGCGAGGAGCGGGACCTCCGCCTTGAGGGACCCACTCGAGGTGAAATAGCATTCCTCACCAAGGGGGGGATCCACCGCCTCGTCGTCATCGGTTTTCCGGCAGAACACGCATACGTGTGTTCCAACCGGGTACCTCTTCACGAGGTCGGCGTGATCCTCTTCGTCACTTTTAGAAGGCTCCCCCCCCTTCTCTTTTTTTTCATGCCTTGATCTTTTGGAGGGAGAGGCTACAACCTCATCCGCACTCACCGCTCGCTCCCCGCCCACCACCTCCTTGGTGGCCTCCTCCTCCTCCTCCTCCTCCTCAACCACAGTATGGCCGAGTTGCTTGACCCAATGGTCTAAAAGATAATCGCCTGCAAAAAGGTATTGACATATTCAGGTAGATATTACGTCGTTAATATGCTATGAACGTGATATGGTATACTATGCACGTGCTAACGCGGACGTGCAACACGAAAGGTGAACCCTATGTTATGACAGACGCAGTATGATAAAGTGGTGATAACGTAGTGCTAAGACAGTCCTAAGCGTTGCAAGAGGCAAGAAACTTACGTGCTTCCAGCAGCGTACCCTTGCCTTCCTCCCAATCCTTGGGAAGAGACAGGGTCTCGATCCCTGCTGCTTTGAAGGCGGCGATTTTCGCCTTCTCAGTGGGCTCCGATATTTTTAGCCCTTCCACCCCGTCGACCTTGGAATACGGGTGGTTGGGACACGGCTTATGCACCCATTCCTTCCCCTCCTTCAACCATCGCCCATATTTCCACGTGCATATGAACGTGCATAGTATACCATATCACGTTCATAGCATATTAACGACGTAATATCTACCTGAATATGTCAATACCTTTTTGCAGGCGATTATCTTTTAGACCATTGGGTCAAGCAACTCGGCCATACTGTGGCTGAGGAGGAGGAGGAGGAGGAGGAGGCCACCAAGGAGGTGGTGGGCGGGGAGCAAGCGGTGAGTGCGGATGAGGTTGTAGCCTCTCCCTCCAAAAGATCAAGGCATGCAAAAAAAGAGAAGGGGGGGGAGCCTTCTGAAAGTGACGAAGAGGATCACGCCGACCTCGTGAAGAGGTACCCGGTTGGAACACACGTATGCGTGTTCTGCCGGAAAACCGATGACGACGAGGCGGTGGATCCCCCCCTTGGTGAGGAATGCTATTTCACCTCGAGTGGGTCCCTCAAGGCGGAGGTCCCGCTCCTCGCGGGAGAGGTCACCGCATGTGACCTCTCCGCGACGGTCGGGCACTGGGAGGACCCCAAGGCCCTCAAGCTCCCCCCCCTCTTCCTTGCCATAGAGGTATGCAAACTCTTCCCTTGCTCGCTGTAAGTTTTTATTAGTTAGTACGTCTTCAACACGTCTTTAGTATGCTCATAGCATATTATTACAGCGATACGGTTTCCCTTGTTATTTCTTGCTTGCCAATTAACTTGAATAGTGTTTTTCCTCAGGTGAAAAAAGTGAACCACCGGACCGGAACCGTCGGCGTTGACGAGTTCGGTGGGAAAGCCTATGGTGCTTTGGGCACAATCCTAAAAAATACCGAATGAGGAAATGGACAGTGATGGGAACGTAATCTTCAACGAGAAGGGTGAGCCAAAAACCGATGAAATCGATAGGTGAGGAAGCGACGACAATGTATCGTGCAGTTATGATGTCTTTAGTGTTTCGGTAGCATGTGATTAGCACAAGGATACCATGCTAACCGCATATTAAGGGCATTTGGACCAGCAATGGTGGTTTTCACAATCGTGGGCTTGGCGAAATGCAAGCACGGCCGCATTACCAAAATACTGCGAGTGGAGATTGCTGGAGAGTTGTACACCTTACTCAAGTGCGATTGGCTTGCAAAGCCGACCGAGAAACAGATCAAGGCCTACCGTCTACGAAAATCCATTCTCGGCCCGGATGATTTGACTAGGACGGTCTACACCTTCAACCCGCACGTTGACCCAGCAGCCTTTGAGCACAAGTAGCCATTCATATTACCCAATCGAGTAGAACAACAAGTTGTTATTGTGCCACATCCGTGCATGGAGACCGCCGTTATTCTCGACCCAACGGCCGACTTCTTTGAGTGCATAGGATGGCATTAGAATGTTAAATGTGTGATAATGACTTGCTAACGCTGACGTGCTATCGGCGTCCTAAGGACATGCTAGCGACATACTAACGTTCCTACCTTTCCGAGGAATTCCGCTCGCTTACCACCTGACCCGAATCGCATCATACTCCGTGGCATATCCTTCCCCTGCCCTTCTAATCACCATATAACATGTTCCTAGTGATCTACGCACCCCCACATGCCTCACCACTCACTATCCCTCCAGTTGGCGCGAACACACGCATGCTAACATCTATCGGGCGTTAGCATGTCATAGCATGTCCATGGCACGCGTTTAGCATGTCGTTAGCAGCATACTAACGTTTTCCAGGACCGTAGGACCCCCATAAACCCCATTTTTTTATCCGCCCCCGCCCACCCCATATACACTCACCCTCCCCCTACCCTTCCCCCCTTTATCAACCCGATTTCATCCGTCCTGCACCCCTCCCACCCTTCCACCCTCCGCCCCCAACCCCTCATCCCCACTTATAACTCCCCACATTTCCCCCTCCCCCCTCCTTATTTCCCCCTTTCTACCCCTTTTTTTGTGACCCAACCCCCTTTTCGTTTCGGAAAATCGTGTATTTATTTTTATACCCATTCAGAATATAATAAAACGTAACCACGTTGGACGCCACGTACGCATGGGCCGTCGTGCACACAGTCGCAGACAGCCGATTTATTCATCCTTAAATGTGGCCAGACGCGATGCGACTCGCGTAATCTCAAAACCAGATTTAAGGATGGGGCTGAAACTCCGGGCTCTTGTTCCCAGAGTTTCTCCGAGCGGCCGCTGCGCGGCCTGCGACACGCGAGGGTCGACGTTACAGTTGATCGAAGAGGCTCGGAGAAACTCTCTTATGGACCCCACAGAGTTACAAACCCTAAATGTTTATTTTCGTCCATAAGCTCTGGGGACAAGAGTATGCTGAAATGCGTTTGAGCCGTTACCCCTCAGATGTGGCCCCCAATTCCAAGCTCCCCACCCTGCCCCCTGACGTAAGGTACCACTTGGTAGACGCCTGGCGCTCGTACGCACGCTCGGGCCAAGGGGATTAATTATATAAGCGTAGCAGGGGAGGAAACCGAATTCCCGTAACACTGTGATCGGGCGAAGCCACGACGTGAACTTACTTGTGTGCTAGGACAACACACGGTGTCATGCGCGGATGACTCAGCAATGTCATACATGCCAGTAGTGTCATACGCGCCTTACAACATTAGCGTCCGAGACCCCTGTTGAGGAAGAGACCCCCCTTATATGGGAGTACACAGTACTACTGTACTGTGTAATAATGTGTCATGAAGAATACTGGCACATGATAATGCAGTACAAGCATATGATAGGTTGATGAGACTTGGCCATGCTGACTAGGATTACCTCAGAGAGCTGAGTGAATAAGTAATGGCCAAGGCCAAAGAAACAGTTGAGATTTCTAGAGTAAAACAGCCGCATGGCAAAAAGTCAACATAATACCTAATTCTTACTGCAAATATATGCACTGAGTCTGGACATAGTTCCTAAGAATCGACATAGCTTGATTAGTCTTATATAGTGCATAATATAGAACCTTGCACTATATATGATCCACAAGTAGTTTCACAGTGTCTGTTATGTGAGGAGGGTTACAGCTGCCTCCCACAAAATGGTATCAGTGTGCTACGCACCACCACCACCACCACCGCTTCCACAAAAATTTTCTGCTTTGGGATTGTGAATCTTGCACCAAATTTACGTGTGCCTCAGTTTTTCGAATGGAATTTACGCTCTCGAGTTACTGGCGCGTTGCGTGACTTTGAGTCAACACTGGCCAGAAACGTCGTTTACTCTTCCTTCAGCGAGATGACTTGTGGCGCTATCGAGGATTGTTCTTCAATTTACTTGTGAGAACGAAATCTTTCTTCGCGAGTTGCTTCGTAATGGTTTCTTCGTGCACTTGCGCGTGCTTTGCAGTCTTGGCTGCTGTAAGTTCCTAGTGCGCACGCAGTTCTTCGCTCGGGTGTTCGCAATGGCGTTAATTCCTCAGCGACAAATGTTCTTAGAATTGTCGAAGGCAGCTTATACTCTCTTCTAAGGTGGCCGCATTACCGGTAATTTGAACAATGGGTCAGGTAATACCGGGTAATTTACCGGTAATACTTTTACCGGTAAATTACCATTCGAGATTACCCTCACTGTTAAGGAGCGTTTTTGAAGAATGGTCAGAGTAATACCTGGTAATTTACCGGTAATACCCGTACCGGTAATTTACCAAAAAAATTACCCGGCTTTCATACTCTCTTCGCGCCGTGATCTGTGATGGAAAATTTCGGCTCGCCTAGTGTGGGGCCTCCTACTGTGGCACAGTGTGCCACAAATAAATAAAGTAGCCTAGAGCTGTCTTTCGTCTAGCGTTCGCTCTGCGCCTGGGGCTCGCGAATTACCTTTACAAATCATGGCAATTTTTGCGGGTGCTGCTTAAATTCGAGTTTGGGAATGGTCAAAATTGTACTTCTGGCCGCTGGCCTTATGTTCGCGCTCTGACGCGCTGGTCAACAACTCGTCGTTTTTCTTGCTCGCTGGCAGCTTTGCGCCGTTAATTCTTCTCGGGAATTGTGCCAATTAGTCAGCGTTTTCCGCGAGATCTTCGTCTGCACTACCCTCTGCGATTGGGATGTGTGCGCAATGTTCTTCTTGGGCTTGGAATTGGCGTGATGCGACTTCGGATTAGCGCTATTCCGCTGGCGTGCGTGTTCCTCGTCGAGTGTCTTTGCGACTGAGTGGGATTGCGCAATTTTATGCTTTGGAATTCGAAAATGTTCTCTGAATGGGCAGATGCGACTTGCTTTCTTTGCCCTTGAGCTCTGCAGCGCTCTAGAGTTCTTAACAGTGGCTGACCCTAAGTGGTATCGCGCAGCAACGTTACTTTGACTTCCGTGGACCGATCGTTGCCCGATTTTGCTCAATTTGTTTTCATCTTGCCTCTTCGAGTTCGCTGGGAAGCTTCAATTGAGATTTGGTAACAGCGGTTGCTTGTTTGCTGTTGGCTTCTGCGTCTTCGCTCTTCCACTATACGCCTATACGGCGGAAGCGCTGGCAATTTTTTCAGAATCAGATTGCCGCGTTTCTCCACCAACTTTGGCGACTGTTTGCATGTCTTCTTCTCGGTCGCAGCGTGAGTTGCCGCCTTGGCGGAGTGGCAGCCCTGGTGCTGCGGGGGCTTCCCCTGGGCCTTCCGGGCTCTCAAGCTCGGCTCGGCCGTTTGAGCCTGGGGTGCGGGATGCGCTTGCGGCTTTGGAGCCCACTCCTTTCTTTGTTCCGCGTGCTGGGAACGGGCCTGCCGGGGCGCGGCGAGGCAGCGGGGGGGGAGGAGGAGTGCAACGCTCTCTTGAAGAGCAGTACGCGCGTTTCTCAAGCGCGCCAGTGCCTCGAGGAGAGCGCGACTCACAAGCGTCGCTGCCCGCCACACCCATGGGCTTTACCAACGAGCCGCGGGACACACCTGGCCAGGTGTCCGCTACCGTCCGCATGTTTGAGCGGTACTCTACACCGCAACAACGCGCTCTTCTGGCTCGCGCTACTCCACGACGTGGCCAACCAGCTTTCGAGGAAACCAACACGGTCGCTATAGCCACCCCATATTCCTTGGAATCACCTCCTCGAAGTGAAGCTGTAGTTGATCAAACACTTGTAGTAGAGCACCGTGCTGCAGAGTTACCCACTGGTAGTGACATGTCGGCGCACAAGCGCGAAGGCGTGCCTCTGGGTAGCGAACGACGCCTGTCTGGCACAAGCGTCAAACTTGCTCGCCAAGCAGTGGCAGTGGACATTTTGGCTCAATACGTCCTACGTAGTTGGTGGAGCACTTGGAAGGCGCGCGTATATAGTGGTAGCACTCTTCCAGTCTTCAAGGCATGGCGCCTACGAGCCCGCCTCGTGCGGACTGCCACTTTCTTTGCAGCATGGCATGAGCAAGTCCAACACGAACGTCAGGAGAACATTATGCGAGCAAACTCGCATTTGTCATTTCTACTCTTGGGCGTCTGGCGAGAGGAAACACGTCGTGTAAAAGAGATCAAACTCGAGATCACGAAGTGCAACGACGCTCTATCCAGGTTCTACGCGGAAAAGTGTGTGAAGGCGTGGAGAGCTATCGTGGATTTCGCGTCCAAGTGCACACGTTTTGCGGTACAACGCAAACAGCACGTGAAGCGCAAAGCCATTCACGAGTGGGCAGCACTGACGGACGTCCCTGACGTGACTCCAAACCAATGGGCGACTTTACGTAAACATTTACGCCGCCTGAGTGGCGAGGAGAACGCGATTGCAGCGATCACATGGGAGGCTCACCTCAAGACGAAAGGTGGAGAGCAGCGTGTGATCCCATCGCGTGGGCTGCTCTTATCCCACGTCGCCTCAGCGGGCCATCATTATCACCACCTCACTCGAGCTGTGGTCACAATCATCCCAGCCAACCGACCTGCAAGGCTTGTGAAGTTGGGAGTGGACGTTGAGGACGTGATTAGAACATTGAGGCGTACAACCACCTTGGAGATCCACGTCCCACAGCAGGGAGTACGAACCGTGCCGGACCGCAACCCCTACGAGGTTTTATCGTCCGAAGATGACCCCACGACGGATGATGCTGAGGATGATGGACCTATCTATGCGCCACTGCCGTCCCGCTCAAAAGCCCCAGCAGCCCCACGACCTACCCAACGAGAACGTGGAGTCCGCATGCAGGCTTTAATGGAAGTAGCCCACCAGAAGGAGATGGCGAAGCAAGAGCGGAAGCAACGGAAAGCGACCAAGCGCAAGCTCGCTAAGGCTCGACGCCGCAGTGGCGGCGACCATAGCACGTCGTCTGAAGCTTCATACAACTCCAATGAAATGGGAACCACATCATCATCATCGTGTACCATCCACTCCGAGTCACTCTCCTCCGACACCTCGCATGCCTCTTCTAGAAGCTCTCGTAGTAAAGGAGGGCGCCAACGTCGACGCCAAGCTCAAGCAAACCGACATGAGCAGCAACTACAAAAGTTGCGGGAGGAGTCCGAGAAAGTTGTGATGGAAGCTGCAGCCGCTCACCAGCTGCAACTCGCTGCACTTCAAACGACCATGCAGAAAGCTGCGGAGGAATCTGCTCGCGTACAGAAGGAGCTCTTGATAGAAGTGCAGCACGAAGCTCAACAAGCTGCACTTGAGGCCGCGGGCGAGCAAGTAGCACGTCATGACCAACAGCTTCAAGAGCTTCAGCGAGTCGCAGAAGAGCAGCGCCAACAACTTGACCAGGCTGCTCAAGATCAGCGATTACTTGAGCAACAGGTGGTGGAGAGCCGCTCAGTGGTGGAGGCCGCGTTCAAATCTGCTGATGACCGCGTGAGCTTAGAGGAGCACGCTCAGCCGCTCACCACCCCTGTGAGTTGCGCGACTGTGACGAGCGACGCTCCCAAAGCAGAAGGAGAAGCCTTGGTGGTACCCTCGTCAGCCACGACTGTTGACGTACGTGATCAACACAAAGGAGTGACGTTCGACCCTATCGTGCAAGTATCCTCCCCTACGACAAGTGTACGAGACCGGCTTGCCAAGCTAGACTGGAGGTCCATCAGTGCACCTGCCGTCGTGGCTATTCGTGCACACGTGGAAAAGCACTTGGCGGGCCACGCGGACAAGCTGGAGGCAGAGCGCATGTTCTTTGCCGTCGCAAGAAAGTACCGGGAGCACGATCTAGCGTCAGGGTGCGGACCACCAGTCTCTGAGGCGCCTGCCTCTGAACTCCCTTCGCCACCTCACATGGGCAAGGCCGTGATTCTCAACGTGCACAACGAGGTCGCGTCCAGCACCACCAACATTCCGTGCTCGAGATGCACCCGTACCCCGCAACCTCCTGTAGCTATATGGAGTTGCGAGGTGATGACCCTTCCAACCTTGTCCGAAAGCACCCAACTCGTGCCGTTGTGTATATACTGCACACGGGGAGTTTGGCCTGGTGCGTTCGACCGGTTTCCATCGGTGAACCCGAAACCGCCTCCAGTGCGTAGCGGCGGAGGCGGCGATGACGGAGATGGTGGTGGTGATGATGACGGTGACGACCCGGGAGGACCCGGTGGCCATCAAGGGGGGGGGAATGAGCCGCCTGACGACCCCACTTCTGACGCACCTAGCGAACCCTCGCGGAATCCTGAAGGTGGACGTCGCGGCCATGGCGGGGGCGGAGGCGATGACGACCCGCCCGACGATGAGACGTCCTACAGCTTCGGTTCGAGCAGGAGGCCCACGTACAATGATGGCAGGCAGCAAAGGGAGGAGTACACCAGGCACTCATATGCCCTCAAGGCCGCGAAGGACATCATGTCCTTGTACTCAGCACCGTTGGAGGGGTCCACAAACCCCTTCGGCCCGCTGTTGCGATTCGTGGACGAGTTCGACAGGTGCTCAACCCTTCCGGTGGTGCTCCTCGCGATGAACACCCCATGCAACGTGCCCAACGGAGCGTTCGAGTTCGGAGAGCCGATTCTCTCGGTGCATATTTTGTTGAAGGAGATCACCCAACACTGCTTCCCTACACCTAGCTCCGAAGGAACGGAGCTGCGAGGGGTTCTCCTGGATGCCGAAGCGGACAAGTCGTTGAACCTTGAGAAGGTCATCGTGCCGCTAGCGAAGCTGGTCGTGCCGCTGAAGAGTGAAATGGCCACCTTGGGCTCGTTCCTACGCCGAGTGCGCCAAACTCAAGGACGCATGGCGACACCGCGCAAGGTGCGCGAGTTTTGGGATGGACTACATCTAGCCCATCGCGTGGTGACCATGTTGGCGACACACGAGCTTACCACTCCGGTTCCGGAATCCGACCTTCTGGACGTCTTCCTCTCGGGCTTATCCGCGGAGGTACGAAAGGAGGCGTTCGAGATTGCAGAGCGGAAGGGGACCCCCTTGATCCTCCTCGACCGCGCCCTTCCAGCCAGTCGACGCCTAGCGCTTGAATACGCCATTGAGGCGGAGTTGCATTTGAGCAACGCGACGAGTAGGAGAGCACCAGTGCAGCTACTGGCAGCAGTGGAGGTCTCGGAGGAGCTTCTAGCTCTAGCCGAAGATCGTCCCGCGGGTGCAACTCCTACTGGGCAACGTTTGGGCTCCCCGGAGTACACTGGCTGTAGGTTGTGCCAAAGCAAAGAGCACTATGCTCGAGAGTGCCCACAGGCTGCTCTTCGTAAGAAGGAGTGGGCCAAAGCACTTCTGGCTGAAACCTTGGACATGATCACGCACGAAGTGGAAACGGATGAATACTGCGACGTGCTCAACGCGGTGTTGCCAAAGGAACTAATGGATTTTGCCGCGGAGGACTCCCTCGAGCTCGGAGTACCCTCCAAGTCCTAATGAGCTCGGGCTGTGGGATCCCACATCCCCGCGATGAGCCCCCTTCCTACCTCTCGGAGCAACAGTTGCGGGAAAAGTGGAGAAGAGCCCGTCGACGTCAAAGGCGAAGCGCTCCTTGCACAGGATACCTAGACTCCGATGAGCTCAACATGCTACCCTCGCGGGCGATGACCAGCCCTTCTCCCGCGCCGGAGCGTCAAGTGGTCGAAGCTCGTCTTCACAAGGAAGCCAAGTCTCCAGTGTGTACGAGCGAGGACCTCTCAGACGACTCCCAGCACGTTGGGAAACGGCACCGACGTACCCTAAAGGTGACCGAGAGCTACCGCGTGCACTTGGAGCCAACGGGCCAACCATTGCAAGGTTGGCAATTTCGAGCCGTCCGAGGGCAAGGGACGAGCGCTCTACGCTCCAAGGTGGGCACACGGGGCTTGAGGTCCTCCATCAAGGCTCTGGAAACGGACCTTGCACCGCCCCGTACACCTCCGCGGAGCACGAGCCCACCGCTTTGGAGAGCCGGGCATCGACGCAGCAGCCGAGGACCCACGCGGTCACCAACGCACAGCGCGGTTACCACCAACAAGCGAGAAGCTCGAGCTCGATCACCCTTACCCGCAGCCCTTAGCAAACTTAAAAGGCTGCAAGAATACCGACGACGACGTCAAGACATCCAGCTTGGGCGTCGACCTCGTACGCCCTCACCTAACGACAACACGACTGTCGAGGCAACCTCAACCACACGGAGTGACCGCCCCCGACCATGGTTGTCACCGACCCATGCAGCTCGAGCTGAAGGAGCTCCAAGGAGGAGGTGGCTCAGTGGGCTGGAGAAGGTTCGCCAACGGGAGAAGCTTAAGCGGGATTACGCCAGTGGCCTCCCATATTTGGAGCGGGACTCTCCTATAGACGAAGAGCTACTGCACATCTTAGCCAAGGAACAAGCGCAAGAGGAAGTAGAAGACGGACTCCTCCAGTACGCAAGTGACTTGGCGACGAATGACATGGCGCGAGCGGCGAAGGACAAGGTCATCCAAGTGGCCTTGTACCCACCTGATTACCCACCCAGGGATCTGGTGCAGACAGCCACCGCTCAAGGGCTCTTGGCCGATGCAGGCACCTACGAGTTACCATGGGACTCTGACATGGACGACCCTCTTGATCTAGGCGACCCTCATGCCAAGGACGACCCCATCGAGTGCCAGCTCAACAGCATCACCGACAGTGGGGACATGAGCCCTGGTTGGAGTGATCTCTTGGCGGCTGTATCAACATCGCGAGCACCACCTCGACAGATCAACAATTCCAAGGCCCCCACCTTGTTGTTGTTCTGGGCGTACGTGAACGGTCGTCGTGTAAAGGTGCTGGTGGACACTGGGTGCTCCACCAACATTATCTCGGATAAGACTGTACGCAGCATTCCCTCCTTGACGCCTCGACCTCACGAAAACCCCATGCGAGTGCGAGTAGCCGACGGCGCGTCGTACGATGTCAACACGTGCGTCCGCCCTCGACTGCAAGCGGAGACCACCAAGGGGTTGTACGTCAAGCAATTGGAGCTCAGAGTGATGCCCATTGATCTTTGCGTGGATATCATCCTTGGAGGACCTTGGCTAGCCTCCCACTCCCCAGTCACCCTGGATTACTCCCGATGGGGTTCCATCCGGTTTGGTTCTGGAAGCAAGAGAGTGGTCATTACAGGCTGCTCGCCGGGAACGCCAGACCCCTCAAGACCCAAGGATAAGGCCATGGCGCTGGTACAAGGAGTCTTGCTGGACCCCAAAAGGGTACGCAAGGACCTTCGAGCCCTCCAATCTAAGGATGAGTGTGCCTTCGTGGTGTACCTGGCGCCCGACGGCACCTTCGGGGCGGTCGCCTGTAACGAAGATGCCGACGCCGAGACCAACACCAAGCCCAAGGACGCTTCGTCCGAGCATCGCGTCACGTCTAGCTCTGAGCAGCAAGACGCCCAAGTCGCGAGCGCCATGGACTCCTCCCAAGTGGATCTGGGTGAAACGGACGCGCCTGCGCTGATGTCCGCGTCAGACACCGACTCCGAAGCCGAGGACGCTCTACTCCTCCGGGAATCTGTGCGGCCCAGCCCAGGCACCAGTGACGAGGACCACTTGGATAAGGTTTACGCAACAGTGGAGTCCACCCGCCCACAAAACTTTGACGTGGTCGCTCTGGAGGGTGCTGTTGGTCCCCCTGCGGACCACGCGCCATCCAACAACCTACATCTCGGGTTCTTCCAGAGCAAGCGAGAAGCTTTGGGAGCATTCGCTCTATTACCTGAGCACGTACGTGCCCAAGCAATCGACGACCATGCGCAAGGGAAACCACCCACCTGGCATGCCGAAGCCGCAGCCGCGCTGGAGCAGGGAAGGCGCTTACTCCGCGAACGTCGGCCGCGGCGCAAGCGTGTGCGCTGGAGCGACGAGAAGCCCCATACGAAAGGTTTATCTCAAGAGCAGGCCGCTCCAGTGGCTGAGGAATCACCGTCATCGCCGCCCAAGCCCCACGCCATGAAAGAGGAGGAGCCGGACGAGATTGACGAGACAGTGTCCCCAGAGATATGGCAACAGCTGCGCGACCTTGAGGAGGAGTTCAAGGACGTCATATGTACGGAGCTGCCTGACTCCGTCCAAAGCCGCGACTACAAGAACAACATTCGCTTGCGATCCGACTGGAGTGGACAACCGCTACATCGGCGTAACTACAAGTTGTCGCAAGATGCCTATTCTACTAATCTTACGGTGGGTTAACCCGCCGTAAGAGGAATTTTCGGCGGCCTCTAGTGGTGGCGTTATGAGGTCTACGGTGTCAAACCTATCGATTTTCAGACAGTTTATGAGTTGAATGAAAGCTGAGGAACATACTATGGATGGATGCGATGTGCCCCATGTGTGTAATGCGCTCGCGAAGTGGGGGGGTGTAGCGGGTTCCGATCATATAGGCTTACGGTGGGTTACCACATAATTTGGTGTATTGGTAGATATGTGGCCTTCCTCGATGGCCCTTTGGAAAATTGGAGACCTATGTTGTCAAGTTCTCGAGCTGCTCTTTCTGCAGTGTCTTGTCAAAATTTTCATTCGAGGTCATCTTGACCCTCAAAATATCAAGCGAAGTGAGGGTGGTATGACGGTTTATTACGCTATCGTGACACGATTTATATGCGATAATTGGTTTGCCGGTTTGGGTTTGGGGTTTCAGGTTAACAAACCCGGATACATCCGATATAATTCTTCGCGGATGCCTCTTGGGAGTGTCTAAAGTCATCCTGCCACCATGAACATGACCAGGGGGTCAGTTTAGGGGCTGAAATAATCGTTTTACTTAGGGTTGGGTAACCCACCGTAAGGGGTCCTTACGGTGTGTAAACCCACCTTTCGTAGAATAGGCAAAGAGGAGCTTCGGCAACTTCGTGCACAACTTGACGAGCTGTTGGCCAAGGGGTACATCCGTCCATCGGCGTCTCCCTGGGGCTGTCCGGTACTTATGGTGCCGAAGCCGAGCAACCCTAAGGAGTTGCGCCTGGTTATCGACTACAGGTCGATAAATGAGATCACGGTCAAGGACAAGTACCCTCTTCCTGACGTACAAACCCTCCTCGATGACCTACAAGGAGCAACCGTCTTCTCCACTGCAGACGCCTTGTGGGGGTTCTGGCAAGTTCCCATGGAACAGGAGGACATCGAGAAGACAGCCATGACCACCCACTTTGGAGCTTATGAGTGGCTGGTCATGCCTATGGGACTGAGCAACTCACCGAGCACGTGGCAAAGAATGATGACGCAGTACCTCGGACACCTACCCTTCTGCAGAGTGTTCGTGGACGACATCATGATTTTCAGTGACACACCTGAGCAGCATGTCGGCCATGTACGTGCCGTACTAGCCGCCTGTCGCCAACACAAAGTATACCTCAAGCGAAGCAAGTTGAAGTTGTGCATGCGAGCAGTACGCTTCCTTGGCCATGTGTGCAGTAAGGAAGGTTGTCGTCCCCAACGCGACAAAGTGGCCTCGGTTCGCGACTGGCCAGAGCTCGAGACTGTCACCCACGTGCGCCAATTCCTTGGAATGTGTGGCTTTTACCGGCGGTACATCCAGTCCTTCGCCCACATTGCCCACCCTCTTACTCGCCTCACGAAGATGGGAGTGCCGTGGACTTGGGGCAAGGAGGAGAAAGAAGCCTTCCAACGATTGAAATCAGCATTGATTTCGGCGCCAATCCTTGCCCTACCGGACCAGCGCTCAGCAGCCGATGGGTCTCGCCCATTTTGCGTGCAGACCGACGCCAGTGCGGTCGCGCTAGGAGGCGTGCTCATGCAAGACCTGGGGCGAGGTCTTCAACCGCTGGCTTTCGAGAGCAGGCAATTCTCCTCGGCCGAGCAAAACTACCACGCTGGGGAGCGGGAGCTGTGCGCCATCCACCACTGCACCACGGTGACGTGGAGGCATTACCTTATATTCACCGACTTCAAACTCATGGGTGACCACAAACCCTTGCAGTGGCTCTTCGCACCGGCTCGGGAGCTGAGTCGACGCCAGGCACGCTGGTATGAGGACTTGGTGGAAGTGGGCGTGCACCAAATGGAGCACGTACCTGGCCGATGCCTAGTGGTTCCGGACGCCCAATCCAGACGACCAGACTACAAGCAGTCATCCGCCAGGGAGGGGCTCAAGGAGAAGGGCGTGGTCGATCGGGATACAGACGAGCCTCGTCAGAGTGTGCCAAGGGAGCCAGCTGAGAGCTCGACCCCCGCCGATCCCACCTCAGTATTCGGTGCAATCGACGAGGATGACACCGACGATGAGCCGTCCGAGGAGCCCGCTAAAGTCAAGATCCGTGAAGACCCCATCTCGGTGCTCGACACCACGTTTGATTACTCCGACTCTGAAGACGAGTCGGTACCTCCGGTCGGCCCTCCGTTGGTCGTCGGGGAGCTCACTCATCTGAATGGGCTCACCTGGGTGGAAACCCCCGACCTGTGGGAAGACGCAGCTGAGACGTTGCACACCGCAGAGCGCGCCTTGCATGAAGCCACTCTTGCTGGCGTCACTACTCGCTCTCGCTCGCAACCGGAGCAAGCCCCCTCTCCAACCCCCTCAACTCCTCCTAGTCCTTCCCCTCCCAGCAAACAAAGTTCCCCTCCCGCGTCAAGCTCCCACTACGATAACGTGGTAGACCGGCAGGACTGGAAACTGGTAAAGGAGAAGTTCGAAGAGATCTCAGCGCAGTACGGCCCGTTCGACGTGGACGCGTGTTGTGACTCCATGGGCGTCAACCGCCAAGTGGACACCTATTGGACGGAGTGCCTCAAGCAGCAATGGCGGGGAAAGCACGTATGGTGCAACCCCCCCTATACCAAGGACAGCAACCTCATTGAGAGGATCCTACGCCACTTCATGGCCGAGTGGCGCGCCGACCCAGAGAACACGTCGGCGATGTTCCTACTGCCGGACTATGACGCGTCCTGGCGCACCCTTATCCAGCCCAAGTACGGCCTGCACGTGGTCAAGGTGTTCGACCTCAAGGATGCCAAGGGTCACCCTACATGCTTGTTTGAGTCACCAGATGGAGGCCGACCAGCGTTGCGGTGGCCCGTGCTGCTGGTGTGGGCGCCAGCGGCCAGCCGGACTCGGCCTCGAACGACGAATGCCCGTGCGCCTGCAGCTCAAGGTGCAAGCGAGCCTATGGTTACGACGGGGCCAGCAGCCAAGGCGCGCGCAGCCAAAGGACCACTGAAGGCATGCCAGTTCGTAAAAGCACTACGCGCGGAGTACGAGCGTAGCCCTTACCTCACGATGTTAAAGGAAGAGCTTTTAGCCGCCCCGCACCAGCGCACGGACACCTTCCGCATGGTTGACGACATGATCTGGCGCATCGCGGAGGGACGCTACCAGCTGGTGTTGTCGTCCGACTCTCCCCTTCGAGAGATAGTCATGCGTGAAGCGCACGAGTCTCCCGCGGCGGGGCACACCGGGCGAGATAAGACTCTTGCTCGGATTGTGCGGCGGTTCTGGTGGCCCCGCATGAACAAGGACGTCACCGACTGGGCCCGCTCGTGCTTGATATGCCAGCAGACCCGCCCGAGGAACAGCTATCCGGATGGGCAGCTGAACCCCCTCCAAGTCCCGGTCAGGCTGTGGCAGGTGGTCAGCATTGACTTCGTTACTGGACTACCACGCACGGAGCGGGGCTACGACGCCTTCGCCACGTTCACGGACAAGTTGTCCAAGATGGTGCACGTGGTCCCCATGCTGTACTCCGACAGCTCGGCTGAGCAAGTGGCGCGAATGTACTTCGACCATGTTTGGCGACTGCACGGTGCTCCTATGAAGATCATTTGTGACAGGGACTCTCGCTTCCGTGACGCCTTTCACATGGAATTGCATCGCCTTATGGGGGTGCAGGTGGCCTCCACTACGCCGTACCATCCACAAGGAGACGGCCAGGCGGAGCACACAAACCATACGGTGGAGCGCATGTTGCGCGCCTACGTTGACGCAAACCAGACAGACTGGGATTTATGGTGCACCCCGGTGGAGTACGCCATTAACGACTCCAGGTCCGCAGTTACTGGATTCACACCCTTCGAGCTTTGCTATGGGCATGCCCCGGCGTCGCAGCTCGACTTCTTCGTAGAAGCTGCATTGGCCTCTCGTAGGGGCCGTGCCAAGGGGGGGAGAGGGGACGTCGTGAAGAAAGGCACGGCCCACGAGACCGCCCGGCAGTTTGTTCAGCAGCTGCAGACTGCTCGCGATAGGTTGCTGGTAGCTCAGCAGCAGCAAGTGGCCCAGTATGACGCTCGTCATCGTGCTCGCCGGTACGCAATAGGTGACATGGTGTGGGTGGACGCCACGCATCTCACCCAGCCCGGGGATAGGGGCCTACACAAGAAGTTGCTGAAGAAGCGCCTGGGCCCGATGGAGGTACTGGAGGCCTTCCACAGCGATCGGCAGATGGAGCTCGCCCCCGAGGACCGAGGGGCCCCCGCGGCTTACCGTCTGAAGCTACCACCACAGTGGAAGGTGCACGACGTCTTCACCGTGGATAGACTCACCCCAGTGGAGTCGGGCCATGGCAAGTTCGCGGACAGGAGTGCGGAGATTCCGCCTCCCCCTGTGGACGTAAGCGGTCGTAAGGAGATGGCGGTGGAGTGCATTGAGAGGTCACGCACGAGGAGACGTGGCGGGCGGACATGGACGGAGTACATGGTCAAATGGGTAGGTATGCCACGCTCCGAGAATGAATGGAAGACTCGCGAGGACCTCGAGTTCGATGGAGTTGGCCGAAAAGGGATACCTAACCGCGCTCTACAGGAGTTCGAAAAGGTCGAGGCCAAGAGGCAAGAACGTGAAAAGAGCAGAGTCACCCGCAAACGCGAGGAGTCAGCAGGGGCGATATGGATGACGGACCCTGAGGAGTTACAGGCGGACGGAATGGCGTGGATCCCGGAAGAACGAGCCGACGACGAGGTGGGCACATTCGCGACGGTGTCACCCACTAGTTTCATGCCATCCCAAGGACCTGGTCGAGGAGCAGCACGCCTACAGCCGTCTCGACGCCCAATACGGATCTTGGTGTTGTTTTGTGGCACGGGCTCTGTCGAACGACAGTTCAGCAAGCAGTTTCCTGGGTGTGAGGTAGTCTCGGTGGACATCCAGAACCGATGGAAGCCCACCCACTGCGAAAACATCCTGCACTGGGACTATCGGCAGTTCTCGCCCAAGCACTTTGACGTCATTTGGGCGAGCCCTCCATGCACGGAGTACAGCCAAGCCAAAACGGTAGGGGTACGAAACCTGCGTGGTGCTGACAGGCAAGTGCGGAGAACGCTGGAGATCATCAAGTACCTCCAGCCGAGCTTCTACTTCATCGAGAACCCGCGTGGCCGAGCTCCTCATGGGTTACACACTCGCCGATGCATGCAAGGGTTGCCACTTCCGCATCTGGCTACATATTGCAAGTATGGTATGCCCTACAAGAAACCCACCCACTTCTGGACCAACGCGCCTATCACCACCTTGAGGTCCTGCGACCCTGAAAACCCCTGCGACTTCAAACGCCGTTATGGGCGACACGAGAAGATGGCGCAGAGCGGCTCCACCTGCAGAGAGTCGGGCGACCCCAGGCCAGGCATGGGAGCTGGATGGCACGTGTATGGCATCCCCGCGGCCTTGCTTAAACAGTTATTCAGCTCTCTACCGGTGGAACAACCCGTGGGGTCAATCGCAGCGGTATGTGAATACCTAGCGGAAATACTCTGGAGAGATGAAAATGAGACAGAGCTCAACGATGAGAGAGTCTGCGCTAATCTGGAAGAAGCTGACGAGGAGCCTGTGACCTTGATGCCGGAGTACAACCCTACGCCGCCACCAGTGATGTCCGACGACAGCGAGTGGGACACCATGGGTTCCGAATCAGCCTAACGACTGTGCATCTAAGCACAAGCGAGGACGCTTCCCACCTGAAGGGGGGGGGAGTTGTGCTAGGACAACACACGGTGTCATGCGCGGATGACTCAGCAATGTCATACATGCCAGTAGTGTCATACGCGCCTTACAGCATTAGCGCCCGAGACCCCTGTTGAGGAAGAGACCCCCCTTATATGGGAGTACACAATACTACTGTACTGTGTAATAATGTGTCATGAAGAATACTGGCACATGATAATGCAGTACAAGCATATGATAGGTTGATGAGACTTGGCCATGCTGACTAGGATTACCTCAGAGAGCTGAGTGAATAAGTAATGGCCAAGGCCAAAGAAACAGTTGAGATTTCTAGAGTAAAACGACAGCCGCATGGCAAAAAGTCAACATAATACCTAATTCTTACTGCAAATATATGCACTGAGTCTGGACATAGTTCCTAAGAATCGACATAGCTTGATTAGTCTTATATAGTGCATAATATAGAACCTTGCACTATATATGATCCACAAGTAGTTTCACAGTGTCTGTTATGTGAGGAGGGTTACAGCTGCCTCCCACAACTTGTTATTGCGGCGAAAACAAGAAAAACATGTCAAACATCTCACAATTGTTGTACGATATTGCAAAAAACAGGGATGAGATATCAACAAATTGACGATGCGCAAATGGTCCTCACGATGGGTTATTTGTGTATTGTCAAAATTTCAGAATTTCCGCTCCAGTTTTGAGCAAGAATGATGCTCCACTTCATCCGGTGGAGGCGGATCTGTGTGGAGTCCGCGAGTGTATTTAAATTAGGAAATCGGTCATCCCGGTACATCAACAGCCGAGATGCTGTTCGAGAGAAGTCAAGTATTAATATGAGTGATAAATATGAGATTCGCAAACGTCCGTAACGTAAATGAACATCGGTCCGGACATTCTAGCTCACAATGAGCTAGAATGTTCGGACCGAAGCCTCCAAGGAGATGAAGCGGCGATTGAAAGTGATGAGACGTGACATTCTCGGGCTGGTGGGGGATATATATATATAGGCAAATATATATATCTATCACAAAATGCACAGTCGGTGAACACTCGCTTTCGGAATACTAAGATAATCACATAAACGACTTAGGGGTTTAATGCATCTGTGTGTTCCGAGCTACCGAGACTGATGTTGCGGGTGACACCACTCTCCGAAGGGGGGCAACAAGAGACAGCCCCCCCACCTTATAATGGGGGGGGTACGTCAGTCTCTCCGTGAGAAAGACGATTTTTTCGTGAATGGTGTTGGGTTCTGTGACCTGCTGGTCCGACCAGTTCCCAAAGAATTGTACTAATACTCGTACAATACTAGGTGGCAGATCCCTAGGTCGAGACTGCTATATATTCGTTTATCTCTTTTATCAATGACTGTTGTATGTTATCATTCTGAGTACCCGATATATAGTGCCAGAGCTATATATCAGGGCTCCTAATCGGTTTCAAACTTGCATATCGATCGATTTCGATATTCAACATTTTCAATCGATAATCGATGATATCGATTCATATCGATTATTGAATTTTATATACAACTCTCCGCCGTATACAATACATAAGACCGCCAATACTAAACTGAATCGATACCGATTTATCGATGAAATGTGCACAAAAATGATATCGATCGATACCGATTTCCCGTTTTTTCCCGATATATCGATATATCGGAATATCGGTTAAACCGATTAGGAGCCTTGCTATATATTTAACAGGTTATGGGGTATCACCCCGGCTTACAGTTGTTGGCGGCCCTCGACCCGGAGTTCTACAAGGAGGTCATTACCCCGAGACTTTGGACATGGGCCTGCGTGCTCAATATGTCGGCGTGACCCACGGCGAGTCTTCGGCCACTACCATGGGCGACGCCCTCGCCGCGGCACGTGGTGCGCTCTCAGCCTTGTGGTCTACGGTTGCGGCTGCAGAGGCCGGTGGTGCTATTGCACCGCCGAAGAGCTCGCTTAATTTGGGTAGGATTACCCTAGAGTCGGTGGTGTGCGATGCGCCACCACCTGTGCAACCCGATCTTGCAACCCGATCTGCAACAAGATCTTCGGTCAGATTTCTCCTGCGGCCGAAGCCTCACTCCATGCATGCTCGTCCGGCCGCTGGCGGTTTGTGATGCCGAACTCTCCGTGATCGACGATGCGGACTCCGACTCGAACTACGGCTCGGACGGTGATGTTGATGCCTTCAAGCCTGCAGTGGCACGTTGTGTCCGCCCTGCGGGTGCGGCATCCCTCCCGAGGGGCCTCGGCTTTGCCTCCTTGGCTTTGCCTTTAATCATGTTTGTGGCATGTGCGGCCGCTGCTCAGGGTTCGGTGATGCTGGATCCCCTCACCGGCTCCGATGCTTCGACTCAGCTCGCGTGGGTGCCTGCTGAGACCCTTTACACTCAGACTGATTGTCTTCTCACATGGTTTACTTCTGGTTTTCTGGGGCTACACAACTATCTGGACTCTGGCCTTCAATCTTCAATTTCTGGATCTCTGAATTTCTTCTACGAGTCTGGTTCTGATTTCTGGTCCTGGTTACCTCTGGTCTCTGGACTCTGGTTCTGGCTGACCTTATTTGACAACTCGGACTTCTTCAACTCTTGTGAACTCTGCAATATTGTGGACCACTTTGAAAGTGGCTAGATGCGGCTTGGGATGTGTTGTAGGACTTTAGCAGAAAGCAATTTCCTAGCAGCTTCCTAGAATGGGACAGCCCTGGCAGAAAGCACAGGCCTCCCTATAGAGTTTCCAGCCCCGAGCTGTTGTTGTTTTGGACTCCCTAGTCTGCCACCTGTTCCTTCTCTATGTACAATTACAGGGTGTTGTGTTGTGTGTTGTGACCCGCCATTCATCAGTCCCCAACGAACTGTACCAGTACTCGTACAGTACTGGGTGACCGATCCCTAGGTCGAGACGGCTATATGTTCGTTTATCTCTTTCATCAATCACTCTTGCATGTTATCATTCTGAGTACCCGATATATAGTGCCAGAGCTATATATCTAACAAATGGCTTCTATTCTAGGTGCTTTGGAACTGCGCGAAGAAGTGCACCTCTAAAGGACCTATATACACGCACATTCCTGCTTTGAAACACCACAATCTTGCTTTCATAGCAAGCAATTCTGCGGCTGCGCCCGAATGTTAGGCGGTCAAAATGGTTTGAGCGAATAACAAGTAAGTTCTGCCGGGATCTGGCTGGGCAACCCTGTCCGAGAGTCTCGGTTCAGGCGCCCTTCCATACCCAAAATTAGTCTAGACCCGAGTAGTTGTAGTAGTACAGTAACCGTGACCGTTCGAGGTTCTAGGTTTAGGTTTATTATCTGTCTTCGTTATATCAATTATCACAAGTTATCTATCCCGGAAATACCGCGCTCTGACTGTTAACTGAATTATCACACCCGAAATATACCGGTAGTATATAAGTAGGGCGCACAAACGGAACGGCATTTGTCACACTTTCTTTTTTCACTCGGGTGTGTGTGTGTGTGTAGCATCTAGTCACGGTTGATGCCCTGCCCTGTTGCCGCATGTTTTTCATATTTTAAAATTTCACTCTGGCTTACTACAAAGCGACTGGCATGCACCATATTTTTCATATCCACTGGGATACATGATGAAAGGTCGATGTTTGTCAGCGGGTCTCGCGTGCCGACGTGCATTGTACGTGCGCATTATTGTGGATGCATAAATATTCACACTGACATACACCCACATTAGATATTGTGCGCATGGGTGCACACATGTGCATCCTATATCTATAGGTACACTATTGAAAAATAAGCATGTCGAAAGCATGAGACTGCTTGCACAATTAAACATTGTTTGTCTAGTTAGGCAGGACGTTGGGGGTTGAGCCTAAGCCACAAATTCCAAACTATTGTAGTATTCACTCTGGCTTACCACCACGCAATGTGCGATTCGTGTCAAGCAACATAGGCATCCGATTGGTAAATCAGACCGTGATAATCACGACGCGTGTCCCGGCGCGACGGGGCATACAAGGCTACACACGAAGCGATTCACAACGTGAAACACACATACGTGTAAGTATGAGCGAAGGTCGCTGCATACACAGACTATATCACCATGCACAAATTCCAAACTATGTGGACATCGCCCTCCTCCGCCATTCTTTGAGCACGTGGTGCTGATGACTGTCAAGTGTGTGTGTGATATAATATATGATAGATACTGTATGCGTGTGCGTGCGTGTGCGGTGTATTTAAGCTGCAAACAAACACTACAAATCAATTGGTGCGTAGATGGCGATGATTGTTTCGTGGATAACACACATATGCAAACACCGCAGTGTTATCATTATGTATGCACGAGAGCACATTTGTTGGATGAGTGTAATGATAACCATCGTCACTATCCTTGGGTGCACGTTACAAGCATCGACAGCACGTACCGCGTATATTCCAGCGTGAAAGCTGCGTGAGTATGCCTCGTTGGTCAATGCACTCGTTGGTACCTGCACACTACGCACATGTCACACTCATACGCATGCAAACTCATGCATAGCTATCACATGCGCACACGAGTTGTACACAGCCATACATGGTTTTGCACTATATGTTATTGCTTATTTCTTTATCATGGAGCGGAGTAAATACTGAAAACAATGCTGATGAAAATATGGCTGACTGCCGCACCCCACATATGGTAATATTAATATGCATGCGTTGCTGCCCTCACAATACTCTAGCCCGCAACGCAGTAGCAAAGCTGCATCACAGCTCGAACTACGCGTATATACTGCTCTCTATAAATCCCGTCGTAGATTTGGTTTTGACCTCCATCATTACCCTAGCGATACCTGCGCCGTCACACAAATAGTCACACAAAATATTAGAGCACGCATTCTGATTGCGGCGAGCAGTGGTGGGACGCGTAGGTATAATGGCGAGCACTATATGGCAAAGGTAGTCGCAGAAGCACGCTCGTGAATATTGTACACACGCTCGGTCGAGCCACGCGGTATCGTAACAATATGCGGGCATAACATCAACGACAAATTGTCATCTTCAAATGTTTATTTTCTCGCCCATTGCATGATGCGTCCCGCACGTCGCGACAACGGCGTAGACGATGATATGTGCTGATATGTCACATACTTTATCGCAGGCAGGCAGGCCGCACGTGCGCATTGCTGCATGCGCGTGGACAGCCCATGAGCAAACCGCAGTACCAATAAAACTTTGGACAACAGGGTGTAGAAATTGTGGAACATTGCCTAAACAAACAGTCGCTTGCGTAAGGTACTTTGCGGCGACGCTCCGCATAACGACATAGCACTCTTCGCTATATATGTACCGCTATATATGTCGGTGCACACGCACAAGCCATACAGGTAGGCGCGAGCGATCGTCGCTTCAACAATAATCCCTCGAAGTGACCCTAAATATCATGCAATTTTTTCGCAACTGTATATCTTGATCGCGACTGCTTATTTGATCGTTGAAACTTGTCCCAACATTTTCAAAAAATAGTGAAACAGTGGGACAGGTCAT
This sequence comes from Cymbomonas tetramitiformis, assembly GCA_001247695.2. NCBI lineage: Eukaryota > Viridiplantae > Chlorophyta > Pyramimonadophyceae > Pyramimonadales > Pyramimonadaceae > Cymbomonas > Cymbomonas tetramitiformis. The sequence continues at coordinate 2,745 of LGRX02024934.1, read as the reverse complement.
GTAAACAAAACAGAAACAAAACAGGTCCATACCCCCTGCGGGTCGCACTTGAGGGGGCTCATTCCACGGGAAGCCCACTGCCGAAATCTGGCCTTTTCCGATTTTCGCCCGTTTTGGTGGGGCGGCTTGCGCCCATCCGGGGGGGCATGTGGCGACATGGTAGGTGGTTGCAGGGCTTTGTACACGTCAAACTACATCTAAATGGTAAATTTTGCCTATGGTATCGCACCGTGGCCGCCCGCGCGGCCCACCTTGGGTGCGTGCCGCCGGCGCATGCACTGCAGAAAGCACCGCCCGCGCCCCGCGTGTATGGGCGGGCAAGCAAGGGGTGCCCATGTCGGGGTATCGCGGTCAAATTAGTCCCATGGGGTCCCAATGGGTCCAAAACATGCTAATATTTGAGAGTTACAACCGTTTATCGAGTTCTTATTACTGGATTTTCACTTGATAATAAGGGTACTCTGGTTTTTTGAGTGAAAATGCCTCGGAGACCCCTAGAGCCGGCCAAACCCCCAAACGGCATGTTTGACCAAAATGGGACGGTTTTGACGTCTAAAATACCAAAAAAATCCATCGCCCATGATGCCATACCGCGCGCGCGGCTCCACACCGCTACACCTAAAAAAAGGTGATAATAAGGGTACTCCCGCCTATAAGCGATTCCCTCCGGTTTTGCACACGATGCGAAGCGGCAAGATCGCGACAAGCGAAATGCGCGATCGTGGCGATCACTGATAACCCGGCGGTCACCCCGTCGGTCTATATTTTGAATCTCAGTGGTATATTTCCCGCGCAGCGAAAATTCAGACCCGCGAAACTCCCATTTCGTAGCACACGGTATTAGAAAATCCTCCCCGATTGATGAGGCAAAAATGGCTACTTTATTCCTTTGACCGTTTTTTAAAGATAAAAGGAATAAACACACAATATTTTCGAAATCCGAGACGGGCAAGTTTTGGCTATTGTTGGCTGGGGCAAGATAACGAGAAAATATCTGAACACGAGTTTGGTTCATTCGGCCAATTACACATTGTATCTCACAAGTGACCAGCGGTAACATTTTCCACACAAAATTGCACGTTGCATACAGTATGAAGGTAATATTGAAGTTGAAGGTAATAATGAAAAAACTGAGACGGAAACAACTTGCGTAATGTAATTTTGCATGTGCAGTGCTACATTCAGATTTGTTTTTATCATCAAACACAACATACACAATTGCGTATCTTCATATACGTGGTATGGGCTTCTTAGTGTTGGGATGCCATGTGCATGCCGATACGGTACCGCTGACGACGCCTCGCTTGTAGGTGGCATATATGGCATTGGCTTTGCTACCCCTAGACCTGGATTTTGGGATGACGTTCATATCTATTGTCTATTTGACTGAATCATGAAATGGTCGTTGGCATCTTAGCAAAAGTCCCACGATGGACCTGGTCGTCGGCTGGCCTACCTGCCACTTGCGGCTTGCATCAATCGTCAACTTTCAGAATTTGGATCTACTATCCTGTTGCCGGTCGTGCAAAGGATTGAAGAATGACTGTGTGCTAGCAGTGGTCTGTTGTTTCTTCCTGCGCTTCCACATTGCTTGCTCTAGTTCCTGCAGCAAGTGCAAATTTCCACACAACACACTCATGACCAAAATGATTTATACCACATGAGCACCTGTCGCAGCATGATGGCATGCATGCTGCTCGGAATGATGGCATGCATGTTGCTCGGAATGATGGCATGCATGCCGCTCGGAATGATGACATGCATGCTGCTCGGAATGCCTCCGTTTTCTTCACTGCCCTCACTGGCAATTCCCAGATCCACCTCGAGCCGACGATCAACTAGTAATCAGTGGGTATGCACCGGCGATTGGTTGGCAGAAGCACTGCATTTTGGATGTCTATTCAAACACATCAATACCACAACCAAATCAAGCACACCATACTATTGAGAGAAGCTGGGTGGTCGGCGCTTCACTTACATTAGTAGGCTCTGCCTCTCCAATGCTCTGTGGATTATGGTTTGAGGGAGAGGTAACGGATGAGGTATCCGAAGAGGTCAACGGGGGAACCAAGGAAGCGGTGTCAACCACGGCAGCTGCCGGATGTGCTGGAGCCGTGAAAACTGAGAGTGCAGCGCGAGTTGCGGGAGCGGTCGAAAGCGAAAAGCGACTTGATATTTTTTTCTCTTTCTTTGATCCAATGGTTTTAATTGAGAGACCTGCCGGAGTTGAGGAAGCGGCCGCATCAGCGGAAGCAGGCTGATTTGAAGAAGCGGTTGTACTTGAGGCAGTTTCCTGTTTCTCTAAGAAATATTGTTGTGCCAATGGGGACACGATCGAGACCGAGCCTCGACCAGTCTCCATATTCATCAGCAGGCTCTGCCGACCTTTGTTTTGATTTTCCCGCATCTGCATAGCCCGTGACCATGCCCCACAGACAACATTCACAGCTGTGCTCGGTCCTATCAACCCTCCACAGACCTCAGCCAGAGACACGTTGCCGCTACAGTTGGGGCTAAGCTTATGAAATATCAAGCCTAAGCTTATGCAATGCCATCATGACTAAAATGGATACAGCACGGTCGGATCTATTGCTACCCTGCAGATCAAACAGATCATCGATCATGTTGTCGCGATGCCAATTAAGCGCACGGCTGTGACAGCCAACACGTCTGCCGCATGTAAGCATCAAAGGCGACAAGGTCCGCGGATGTGACATCCAACACGTCTGCCGCATGTAAGCATCA